>JAUKPP010248638.1:0-23082 GCA_032273245.1 Phyllaplysia taylori | reverse complement strand
CATGTACGTAAAATTCAGTCATTGTGACTTACCCCTGAGTTCTAGCAGGGGATCGCAGAAGAAGAAGAAGAAAAAGATCAGGAAATTTTTTGTGCACGGGAATTAAAGTATGTCTGCTGTAATTGCGTTGCGGTTGTGGTGTGTGACTATTTTTTCAATTTGTGTACCTACTTCCAGGAACCAAGCAAAGGACCTTACACTGCTGGTAGTGCTCTAAAGTCTTATTAAAATCAAACAAAACAGTAATTTATCCATGTCTGTTGACCTTTACAGCCCCTGTGCCTCCCCGCACCCCTGTGGCTCCGATATTTGTCAACTCAACCTACACCACCATCACGGTTGCTATTGAGCCGGTGGTCTTGACTGGGGCTCCTCTGACAGCCTACCAGATACAGGTAAACTAACAAACTTTCTACCGGTGCCGTGGTGTAATGGTTAGGCTCTTTGCCTTGTATGCCGAAGACCCCAGTTCGATCGCTGATTGCGGACGATCTGGGTTTTTTTCTGCTGGGATTTTTTCCCTCTCAGCCCGGGTTGGCCCAGACAGGCAGGGTCGAGTAGCCCATCTCTTAAATGACCGTACAGTGTTGTAGGGGACGTAAATTTGGTAACCAAACCAAACAAACTTTCTACACCTCAGAGATACAGGTAAACAAACAAACTTTCTACACCTCCTGTCCTAAAAGAGACTCTACAACAAAATGATTTTCAAAGGTTATGGTAATAGATATGATCAGGTTGACCCTGAAAATTCACGGATAGGAAATGTGAATGCAGGTTTTTCCTAAGACTCCCATTCTAGGTTGATTGGGTGGATTTTGGTTTTACATCCCCTGCAACGCTATAAGGTTATTTAAAAGATAAGAGCTCTGATAGTAGAGGGTCATGTTTCAATCGTGGAATCTCCAAATACATCATGAAGAACCTCCCAGGATTTTTATCCGTTACCTTTGCATTTGTAGGCGGGCGCTTTACTGCTCATATCAGCCACTACCTTTTGTGATATTAGAGCCATAATGTGTCACGGTGCTGTGGTGTAACGGTTAGGCTCTTCACCTGTCATGCGGAAGACCCTGGTTTGATCCCCGGTCGCGGACAATCTTTTTTTATTTTTTGCTGGGATTTTTTCCCTCTCAGTCCAGGTTGGCCCTGACAGGCAAGGTTGAAGTAGCCCGTCTCTTAAATGACGTTACAGTGTTGCAGGGGACGTAAAACTGGTAACCAAACCAAGGTGCTGGATCCCATGCACTCACAAAAACTTACTCATTTTAATCAGCGCCTGTGGTGTAATGGTTAGACTCTTCACCTATTATGCCCATGACCCGACTTCAATCCCATGTGCGGATGATCTGTGTTTTTTGCTGGGATTTATCGCTCGTGTTGGACCTGACAGCCAGGGTCGAAGCAGCCTGTCTCTTAAATGACCTCACAGTTGTGCGATATTAAAATATAATGTATTATTAGGGTTTTACGCGACTGTTAATTGTGTTCTAACAATAAAAAGTACAGTTCATTCGCTGTGGCTTAAAATATATAAATGCATCATGACATTGTAACAATTTGTTATTATTATTATAAATGTTTGGTTGAGTTCGTTTTGGTTTAAAGCCACTTGCAACACTCTCATGTCAAGTAAGGGGTAGGACTTCCAAATTTTACATCCATCTCAGATGGGATAGAACCTCCCAGGATTTGAACAAGGGACCTCCTCATTTGAAGCCGGGTACACTACTGCTTGGCCACAAACACTCCCCATCACAAATGTGGAATGAGCCATTGGTGTGTCATGGCAGAAAGTCTATATTATGAGAGGAAAACGCTCTATCACATTGTGCTTTCTGAATATGGCAATGGATTAGAATAACCAAGCGCGGACCGCCATTCCCACTTGCCACATTTTCTTTTGTTATCCGCGCTTCGATTGTATGACCCAGATTTGTGTTTAGAGGCTTCGTTTCTTCTCTCAAAACATAAGCTCTCTGGTCACAGTCACATGACCGGCGCTGTGGTGTAATGGTTAGGCTCTTCGCCTATTATACGGCAAGACCCTAGATCGATCCCTAGTTGCGGACGATCTGGTATTTTTTCTGCTGGGAATTTTCCCTCTCAGTCCCGGTTGGCCCTGACAGGCAGGGTCGAAGTAGCCCGTCTCTTAAAATGACCTTACAGTGTTGCAGGGGACGTAAAACTGGTAACCAAACCAAACAAACTTTCTACACCTCACAGATACAGGTAAGCTAACAAACTTTCTACACCTCACAGATACAGGTAAACTAACAAACTTTCTACACCTCACAGATACAGGTAAACTTACAACCCAGATTTGTGTTTAGAGGCTTTGTTTCTTCTCTCAAAACATCAGCACTCTGGTCACAGTCACATGTTTGTATCTGTTTAATTCTCTCCCTCTCAGGTGGAGGAAGTGACCAGCAGAAGGAAGCGGTCAGCTTTGTATGATTTTAAGTCTGTTTGGGAGCACATCACAAGTGGAGACGAGCATGAAGGTGAGTAGGATTCACATAAATCACCCTCTCTAATTACCATGGTAGTAGTACAGTGATCTACACTTAAGAACCCTCCCTTTATAGGCCCAGTTTGCCTAAGGACCCGCTAATTTGAAAAATATAATTTTTACTATGTAAATATACATGTACCCCTTCATGAACCCGATTCCAGAGGGCCAAGTACAACTATGTACCCGACTCTCTTTTTCTAGTCCAAAGCCATAATATTAACACAAATTTATATTTTCTCTCTTCAATAAGGCTAAAACAGGCAAAGATGCTGGCACCTCTATAAACAACTAGCTTTGAACTAACTAACTCTCTTCAATATTTTATGGTATTTTTGTTCTCTGTACTTGTCGACAGCAATAGTATTATCTTTCGTTACATTTGATTGGCTGGAACTAAGATAAGCCAACAATGCTTCCCTTGATACTGCGTACTTCTATACAAAATAAATTGTTCATTTCTTCGCTGTTAGCAAGAGAAATGTTTAAGGTGTAACATGATATCAGTAACTCAAAATGGCCAACAATTGTCATATGCTTGATTTCATGGCGTTGCAAAGTTGTCCCTGACAGGCAGGGTTGAAGTAGCTTGTCTCTTAAAAGACCTTACAGTGTTGCAGGGGACGTAAAACTGGTAACCAAACCAAGGTGCTGGATTATGCCCATGACCCGACTTCAATCCCACGTGCGGATGATCTGTGTTTTCTGCTGGTGTTGCAAGGGACTTGGTTTTTTATATTTCATTTAGCTGCTCTATCTGTAAAAACAGATTTACAACAAATGTGCCTTTTGTCTTTATTATTTTAGCCAAATCAGACTCCTTTTTCTTAGTGTTCTTGTTGCAAGGGACTTAAAACTGTAACCCAAATCAAAACAAATCTAAGTCTTGTGTTCCATTCCCAGAGTTATCACGACGTGAGCGAGCAGCGGGCGTACCTGGCACTGTTGTGGCGCAGCTGACAAAAGAGGAAGTGCAGCAAAAGATGGAGTTTGTCGTGGGAGACGGGCTGAGCTACGGGGGTTATGACAACAATCCTCTGAAACGCGAAACTCTCTACACCGTCCACTATGTGGTGGTCAGTACGGCTGGCAATGACACTCAGGTCAGATACTCTAGCATGGACCCGCCTCGCCGTACGATGCCGTATGTCCCCCCGATACCGCCACAACCGCAAAGTGAGGATGAGGATAACGGAACGTTGATCGGTGTCATTGTCGGTTTAATCCTACTCATCATTCTCATCATCCTCCTCATCCTTCTCTACTGGTGGTGGCAGAGGCGAAATCGTTTCAACCCGTACGAAATACAAGAAGACGACGCGAAGATTGCCCTTCCCCCATTCAAAGATGATTACAACCCAGAGTTGTACTGGAGTCATACGTATGCCCTTAAAGAAAGCCGTCACATCGTTGCCGGGCGAGATAAAGTGTACGCTCCTGGTTCACAACCGTACATGAATGGAGAGGCGGGAGGAGATAATCCAGTTCAACCAAAAGTCACGTTTAAAAATGAATTTCAGAGCCTTCCTCACAAGCCGAATCGAGCAACGGACAACGCTGCGAGGAGAAATAAGCGTCTGAATCGCTTTCCACATCTCTTGCCGTATGACCACAGTCTGGTTCAGCTCAAGCCGGACAGTAATTCTGACTGCACATACATCAATGCCAGCTACATCCCCGGATACAAGAAGATCCCGGCCTACATTGCCGCTCAGAGCCCGTTTGACGACCGGACTGTCCTAGATTTTTGGCGGTTGATCTACCAGCGGTCTATCAAAACGGTCGTCATGATCACAAACGTTGTGGAGGACCAGATTGTCAAGTGCACGCAGTACTGGCCGGACGAGACCAAGGCGAGTTACGGTAACTTCCTGCTTCAACTTGTGGACAGTATGGAATATGCGGATTACACAGTGCGCACCATCTCCGTCTCTGTCACGGGGGAGGAGAACGCCAAGATTGTCAAGCTGTTTGAGTTCACATCCTGGCCGGATCACGGGGTGCCTGATGACCCGATTCCCTTCCTGGAGATGCGCTACAAGGTTCGCCGCTATCATCACACAGAGCCGGGGCCAATCCTTGTCCACTGCGGCACAGGCGTCGCTCGGACAGGGGTATTCATTGCTGTGGATGCCTTGATAGACCAGTACGCAGCGGAGGGCAGGGTCATGACCTTTGACTTGGTGAGAAGAATCCGAAAAGATCGACCGTACATGGTTCGCACTCTGAAACAATATGTCTTCATCTATGAAGCATTGTTTGAAGAATTCCATGCCGGAGATACGTTGGTAGAGTTTGACCTCAAGGATCGCTACCATGATTGGACGCAGAAGAACCCGCGCACGGATCACACTTACCTGCGGGATCAGTTTGAGCTGTTGGACGCGTTCACCCGTGGCCCACGCAGAGATGAATGCAAAACGGGCCTTCTTGAAGTCAATGTGCAGAAGAATCGCTACCTTGATGTTCTTCCGGCTGAAAAACACCGACCTGTTCTCCGTTCCCCAGGAGGACTTAACCCTACAGACTACATCAACGCCTTGTATGTGGATGGGTACTTGAGGAAAAACCAGTTTATCGTCACACAAACTCCGCTGCACACAACCATCATTGACTTTTGGAAACTCGTCTACGACGAAGACATCAGAACAATCGTCATGGTGGAGAACTTCAAGAACGAAGATGACACGTGTGCCGAGTACTGGCCGAGCGTGAACCTCAAGCAGTTTGAACCGTTCTTCATCGAAACCACGGCAGCTTACCAGCAAGACAATATCACCATCCGTAACTTCAAAATTTACAGCACGGACCAGCCAAAACGGCCAGCCAAGATGGTGCGGCAGTTTCAATTCAACGCGTGGGCTCAGCCCAATTTGACGCCGCAGTCCAAGACGCTGATGCTGGACTTGATCGACTCAGTTTTTGACTGGCAGGAGCAGGCGTGTAAGAACATGCGGCCAGTGCTAGTGCATTGTCAGGATGGCTCCTCGCACTCCGGCCTCTTTGCAATCCTGGCCGTCATTTGCGAGAAGATGGAGGAAGACGAAGAGGTTGACGTCTACCGCACTATCAAACACATCAAGAGACGAAGGACGCAGTTCATTGCAGATTATGTAAGTTCTCTCTCTGTTTGTTCTTATTGAACATGCTTATCCCTTCCCTTTTCTGTTTTGCAAAGTTGGAGAAATTAGAACAAAATAGTAGGACTGTAAAGGATGAGGGGGGAGGGGAGGGGAGGGGAGGGCTCAGTGACTCAAACTTTGAAATGTTTCCTCCTCTTTCTATTTTCTCTTTTCTGAGAGTGAGGAAAGCTGCTGAATTTTTTTAAATTTGATTCTGATGGTGTCTATGTTAAAATGGTAATTTCCATTGGAACAATTAGGTTTTGTTTAGGTTACCAGTTTTACGTCTCCTGCAACACTGTAAGGTCATTTTAGAGACGGGCTACTTGGACCCTGCCTGCCAGGGCCAACCCAGGCTGAGAGGGAAAAAGTCCCAGCAGAAAAAAACCCAGATAGTCTGTGGGTTTTCCGCATGCAAGGCAAAGAGCGTAACCATTACACCACAGCGCGGATTTGGAACAATTAAAAAGTTGAAGGAAAAAGGGTTATGAATATTATTATTCTGCATAATTTGTATGTTAAAATTTATCAATATGATCCACATTTTTAAAGCTGGATATATGTTCCTTCCACAGGAGCAGTTCCGCTTCTGCTACAAAACTGTCTGGGACTTCATGAACCTGCGTATGCCTGGTGGGACGTTCACCGACTCACTGGGACAGACCAAGATGGACAAAATGTATGGAGTTGCCTCCCTCAGTCTCAACTCCTACCTGGACACGCGGTTCAATACAATCAACCTACAAGACACAACTGAGCTGTGAACAGGAAAAAACTCTTTGAAACCTTTTTATTGGAGGGGATGAGTTTTTCTCCTTCAGGAATTTCATCAAAGTGCTTTGCATACCTCCTATAGCAAATTGTGTATTGACAGAGGGGTAAGAGGATTTTCACCTAGACGAGGAGTCGAGTCCCCTTGTGTTGAACTGAATTGATTATATTTTTGGTTAAGTTGACCATTTTCTCTCAAGTCCCAGCCACTCTTTTTTCCATACATCTAAGTTGACGTTTGGATGAGTTCATCTGTTTTTGTATTTCTTTACCCTGACTGGGTGAGTTCTATGTGGTAAATACCCAGTGACAATTTGTCATTTGTAGATCTACTTTGCATATTGACATTTCTCTTGCTGTGATATTTTTGGGGGCCCAAGTTATTTTTGTTAGGCTCAGCATTGTCGACTGTGTATAGCAAAGCTGTGGGTACAGCATGAATACCAGGAACCAACCCAAGTATACAGATACAGGAACAGAAAAGCTATTTTCCGTAGCCCGAAAGGGATGGGGGGAAAAAAACATTATACAGGTATTTGCATAATGACATTTCTCTTGCTGTGATATTTTTTGGGGCCCAAGTTATTTGCCAGTATATCTATGATATTATCGTATTATTTTACTAGAGAAGTTTACTCATATAAGTACTGATAATGAGTTGTATAAATAGATTGTAAAGTGCATATAGCCTGCTGTTGAGCAGAGATATACACTATATAGATGCAATTTATCTAAGTACTGATAATGAGTTGTATAAATAGATTGTAAAGTGCAAAGAGCCTGCTATATAGATGCAATCTATCTAAGTATTAATAATGAGTTGTGTAAATAGATTTTAAAGTGCATAGAGCCTGCTGTTTAGCAGAGATATACACTATATAGATGCAATCTATCTAAGTACTAATAATGAGTTGTATAGATAGATTGTGAAATGCATATAGCCTGCTGTTGAGCAGAAATATACTCTATATAGATGCAATCTATCTATTTATGATTGCGTCATGAATTGATTCTGCATTAAAATGTAAAGAAGTGTAGGACTTGTCATGTATGAGGGTTGTCTGAAAAGTAACCAGAAAATGGCCAAAGCTGAAAAAGTTCCAAGTTTATTCCCAATCTGTAAAGTTAAGTAAAAGTATATTCAAATTCCCATTTTTGAAACAAGTGCCATTTGCACCAATAAGTCAATAAGCTGAAGTTATTGTGACGTCACATCAAACATGGAAATCCTCATAGAAGTTTGGTCAAAGACTGAAACACAGGGAGATGTGTGATTTTTGTATTCGAAAGGAAAGACTCCTTTATAAATCTATGCTGTGCTTGTTCCAATGTATACCATAATTGTTATAGATTGTATTACTGTAAAGATTGTAATTTATTGGGCTCTTCGTGTCATAATGTTTATTTACATACTTTGAATGGGTCAAAAATAGGATTCTTTGATTTGAAAAGTTATTTGAAGAAATAGAATCATGATTTTCTTGTATAATTTGTAGATTTTTTTTCCCTCCTGTATTATTACAAGTCCACTTCTCTTAATAATGACGGTGAAATCTTCATGACATTTGGAAAGCTTTTGTGTAAAACTCTGTAGTTGAAAAGCTTTTATATTATCTGTCGCAACTTGGAAATTTGGACGTATTCATAGTTACAATATACTTCACTGATGCCTCTATCACATGCTTTGATTTTCTGCAAATTTGACCTAAATGGATTTCCATAAAGCCTACAAAACTAAATAAAATCTTCTGTAAGTCTGTATTTGGACTAGAAAAAAACCATTTATGCAGTCCATCTAAGCGAGTCCCCTCCCCTTTCTGTTGAACAAACCACATATTCCAAAAAAGTTGATAATGCCATTTAATCTGGTTTGTCCTTTTGTGTTTCACTATATTTCCACCAGAATTTCTATAAGCAGAGATGGAAAATACTCTGTGACAGCCGTGCACTGTGAGCGTGACTGCAGATAAGAATACGAAGTGTGGATCCCCATCAACATTTGCTTTCGTTATCCGTGCTTTGATTGCATGGTTAGCACTGTTGACACTGGTTATGTGTAGAGGCTTCCGGACTAACTTACCGGCGCTGTGGTGTAATGGTTAGGCTCTTCGCCTTGCATGCGGAAGACCCCGGTTTGATCCCCGATCGCGGAGGATCTGGGTTTTTTTCCTCTCAGTCCGGGTTGGCCCTGACAGGTAGGGTCGAAGTAGCCCATCTCTTAAATGACCTTACAGTGTTGCAGGGGACGTAAAACTGGTAACCATAACCGGATTCACTTTTCGAGGCATTGTTTCTCATCTCTGCTTATAGAATCTCTATTACTATGATTCTCTGCTGTTCGTCTTTTGGATATAATTTCCTTTAGTGCCTTATCTACGATGCGTATTATTTATATTAATATACTCACAAGGAGTATTTTCAAATGCGAACCAAATTAATGTGCTTCTTCTCAGATGTTGTATATACAAAAATATACATGTACATCAAATTAAAGGACCTTGCAAGCCATACAAGTTTAGGAGAAAACATCACTTCTGTTTCACAAAATAAATCTCATACTGATCACATAACAAAGCACCGGCCCTTTGGTGTAATGGTTAGGCGCTTCGCCTATCACGCAGATGACGTGAGTTTGAGGCTGAGTGGGGCAGTTTGTTTGATTGATTGTATTCTCCCTTTTTCTGCTGGGACAATGTCCCTCTCAGCTCGGGTTGGCCCTGGCAGGTAAGGTCGAAGTTGCCCGTCCCTTTAATGACAGTACAGTGTTGCAAGGGACGTTAAGCCAAAACCAAACCTAAAACATAACAAAGCAGTCTCTGTAACAATTCCTTTTTGCCATTTTTTAAACTGTGGACATATTGCTACTCTTTTTATTTACTTTGGTGGGGGTGAGGGGGGGGGGGAGGATTTAATGTATTTCATGAAGAGTATGGTGTAGAGATATCTTTGATACAATATTAGAATGCTTTTACAAAGTGCATGCATAATTAATTTATTACTGAACTACAATTTTTAAAATAATTACATCCATTGATTTGACAGGTTATAGAAAAAACACTTTGAAGTTTATTGTACACTATTTTTTTATATAACTGATTTTACCTTTGTGATTCAACTATTACCATTCTAGGTTTAGGAAGCACATTTTTTATCCATATCTACAAGACTATTTCAGTTAGATAAGTATATTAATTTAGGTGTGTAGCATGTAGATGGGATGTATATAAATGTAAATAAGACATTGACTTTTCCTAGTGAAAATATTTTTACACCTGTGATGTCCTCTATGCGTCCAAGTTTTTTAAATGTTTTTTTTTTACATGTCTGAAGCGCCTTGAGCCTGAAACTTCAGATGGGAGCCGCTATACAAATGCCATTATCATTACTATTATTATGATCATTATATTATTTGTTTTATATTATTGTTATTATTACTAGGGTATATATTATTGTTATGATTATCATCATCATTATGATGATGATTATTATTAACATTATCATTCCATCACTGAGAATTGTCTGGTTCTATGTCCAGTTTTAGCAGTTTTGGGTGGCGTTTTTTAATGTCCTTTCAGAGATGGACGTAATATTCAGAGGTCCCGTCTCTTAAATGACCTTACAACGTTGCAAGGGGTATTAAACCAAACCAAACCAAACCAAGGTGTTTTAAAAGTAGATATTGGACAAAAATCCTTAAGTTGCAAAGTCCTATCTCTGAGAATTTTTAATCTGAAAGGCTAAAACTTTATAAATAAAAAGGAGATTTCCCTCAGAACTTCATAATGGTTGGCAAACTTTGACGTAATTTTCACAGTTCACCAAAAAATGGACATAGAACCAGTTAGGCCTAATTTTCAGCCTATTTAAGCTATTATTATTATTGTCATTGTTATTGTTATAATTATTATCATGTACAAGCAGCAGTTGATAAAGCCAAAGCCCCCTGTGATACAAACTCATCAGTCAAATAATTTGTCATTATTTTTTTTTGTAGCCTTCTCCGGTCGCAAATATTTCGTCCTTTTTTCTAATGCTGTCACAATTTTTTTCTAATGCTGTCACAATTTTTTTCTAATGCTGTCTCAATTTTTTTTCTGTATATTTTGGTGCCTCTTTAGGGAAGAATGTTGAGTCTCTTGCAATACTTCTGCTGTCTTTTATTTGTAGCCTTCTCCGATAAAAATTTTGAGACTATTGTTATGCTGTTACACATTTTTTCTACATTTTTTTTTTGTCTCTGTCAGTAGAAACATTGAGTATTTTACAAAAGGCCGTTTTTTACTTGTAGCCTTCTCAGATCACAAATATTAATCTCTGTTATTATAATCACACATACACAATTATTTCTGCTGTCTTTTATTTGTCGCTTCCTCAGATCTCAAACAAGTTTATTGTTGTAGTTTTCTCTGATATTCTCTCCACTGTCTTTTTTTGCAGGCACCTTACATCACAAACATTGGGTTTATTATTATACTGGTACAGTGTTTCTCTATTTTTACCTTTGTGGTTTCAACATTAAAAAAAACCCAAGCACTTATTTTTAAAAGATATTTCATTTGGAGCCTTCAGTGCTTTTTTCAGTTGTGGAGCAGTTTTCACTGTGTATTTATCTTGTTTTCCAATGCTTTCTACATCCATTTAAAAACTGGTTTCTTGGTGATCCAGTTTAGAAAGTGCGCTGTTAAGAAAAATTAGAAAAAACAGTTGCAAATCACCAAACTTTGGGGGGGCGTCGATGGCCGAGCGGTAGTGCACCCGCCTACAGATGGGAAGGTCCCGGATTCGAATCCGGGTAGGATCCCCGGGATTTATTCGGAGTTTTAATGGCTCCGACCCCCGTCCTATCGGGGATGGACGTAAAATTCGGAGGTCCCACCTCGTAAATGACCTTACAGAGTTGGATGGGGCGTTAAACCAACCCCCCCCCCCCCCAAAAAAACAACCAAACTTTGACAACCCTTTCATTGCAAATTATTCCTCTTGGCAGCAGGTAGCCACAATCTTTTTTAATTGCAAACAGTTTTTATTTTATTGATGAGAGATAAATAAGTTTTTCCACCAATGGCAAGAGCAATGTGAAAGCTTTAGTATAGATGGAGAGAAGGAGTACCGAGAGCCAAAACTTACCTCCCTTTATGACGCAACTTTAAGGCGCGTATCCAACAAGGTCCTGTGGTGTTCGTCTCCATCCTACTATGGTCCAAGCTAAGACGGCAAAAAACAGCTGGCTTCTCTATAAATAAATACATCTTAATAACTACCAGATGAAAAGAACAAGACACACACTTATTTTAGAGTGCACAAGCAAACAGAAAATCTCATCAAAATTATTATTAACCTATAACCTATTAAATAGCGATAAATATTGATTCATATCAGCCACATCATGATTCTAGTATTTTACTGTTCCGCGACTTCCGCCTCTTGGCATCACAGGAGCTTATGACTTGGTAGCGCGCCTGAGTGGGAATTATTGAACTCTTTTGCGTATACTTTTTTCTTTCTTTCTCTTTCGGCTTACTAATCCAGACCAAGCTTACATCTCTTTCTGAATTTATAAGCTCTTTGGTATATATATGGTCGAAATAACTTTATAGGCCTATGCCCTAAAATTGATAAGCGCCTGCTTTTATTATGATTTCATTGGGTTTTAGTGCGTTTTAAAAACTCTTTGGATCCCTAGCATAATATTTCCTACTATACCATCACAACGTTTCTTCATTCATGTTTTACATACCTGTCTCTTTTGTACATCATTCACACCATTATCTATTTCGTATATAAATGCAAAAGCTTTGATCCATCATTCCTCTCTATCTATATATACATAGGAACTCTTTTCAAGCATGTTTGTTTGGTTTGGTTTGGTTTTGGTTTAACACCCCATGCAACACGGTACGGCCATTTACAAGGCGGAACCTCCAAATTTTACGTCCATCTCCGATAGGGCAGAGGTCAGAGCCATGAAAACTCCGAAAAAGTTCCAATGAACCTCCCTGCATTTTTCCGTGTCAGCCCAGGTTGGCCCTGACAGGCAGGGTCGAAGTAGCCCTCCTCTTAACACTTTGTGAACACTCGGCATATATGCGCTGACCCAAATTTGCCAATCCAATCACTCTTAAATGACTTACAACTTACAATGCTGTAGGGGACGTAAAACTTGTAACCAAACCAAAAGCATGTTCATTATGTTGGTCTGTCGTTTCATTGGTCAGGATCAGATGAACCAAATTCTTATTCTTTGGCTGATTTTTGTGAAACATTGTACACTTGTCTGCCATATAAAAAAAACATGTGTAACCTGATTGTTTTTTACGCTTAATTGATATTCTGTCTAATTTATTTTTTAGTGTGAGATGTATATACTTTTTTATTATATGGAACACAGAATTTCAGGATAGTTGCAGTGTACTTTTGTGGGCTGCATCAATCAGAAATTACACAAGATTTGAGGATGTACCTTGAAAATTTAACTTATCCAGCTATTACTCGTGTGCACATTTCGTGATTACATCGACTCAATTGAAGAGCCGTTTTCCAAAACTTGCATTGTATGCAGTTATGTTGAAAATGGAGTTCTTGATACTGGTGTTGGTTCACAGAACTCCCTAATTTCATTTATTCTCAACACTTGAAAAAGAAGTCAATCTATGTTACAATGTTTCCAGACAAGTGGAAATGTTCATTTTCTTAAAAGTTCTTGCAATTGGAAATACTAACAATATAGGCCTACATGAAATATATCGTTGGTTGTTTTGCATAAGGGCGAATAGTACAAGGACTATTGTGAGGTATTCATCTCTTTGCTAAACAGTCAGCGATATGTATAGGCCTGTATGAAATACATACATGAAATACATACATGAAATACAAAGAGTTTAATTTTTGCCAATGCTAGTGAGTTCAGGTTGGTCTATATGTAGCCTACCTGCTTCTGTCAGGCTAGTAGCCTACATAATTTGCGCTGATATATCAAATATTGTCTCTTAGCTCATAATTGTAATTCATGTTTGTCAGCTTGCAACTTTTCAAAATCTCTACTTGGACTGATACATATAACAATATACGTCTACTGCTATTTCCTTTCATTCTTTGTGGGTTTAGAAGCGTACTATTGTAACTGCAGTCATTCAGTGATATGATTTCACACCTGATTTTACAATGAGATCTAAACCTTTAGAAGCCCTTTTCTCAGAACAGCTCTTTTGTAGTTTCAATAAATGCCTCTCAACCATCGTTTTGTGCCTCTATAAATTATACTCTATGGCCAAACTGGCAAAAGCTCTTTTGAGAATGATGACAGGCCTACCTGGCCGCTTTCCAAATGCTGTTTTTTTCAATGATGTACAAGGTAAGCTTTACATGAAAATCCACTCTTCCTTCCAAATATATGATGTATTATTTTCTAATACTTAATTAAAATGATTGTATTACTACTTGTACTTACATTATACTTCTTACATCAGTCTTGGCCATTTATTATTAAATTGCTTCATTTTGATTTTACACGGCTATTAATCAAGGAACACAATTTGTTCTCATGGACTTTTTAACCGGTTAATATTTAGTTCTGGCACATGAGGTAATGATTTGATAATTGGCCATGACTGGATTTACTTCCCTAGCTATAACCATGAAGCTGATGAGAATAAATCATGAAAAAAAAACCCACCAGTCTCCGTTATGTGCTGTACTTAAGGATGTTTTAATTTGGTTATTTTTTGGTTACCAGTTTTACGTCCCCTGCAACACTGTAATGTCATTTAAGAGATGAGCTAATTCGACCCTGCCTGTCAGGGCCAACCTGGGCTAAGAGAGAAAAATCCCAGCAGAAAAAAACCCTAGGTCGTCCACGATCGGGGATTGAACCAGGATCTTCTGCATGCAAGGTGAAGAGCCTAATCATTACACCACAGTGCCGGTAGGGTGTTTTAAATCAGGCATGGGCAAATATATTGTGCCTCTTGCTGGCCGGATTGACTTGATCCGAAAATCTCGTGGGCAGATTCAACTGTATGACGACCAAGAGTTATGCTAAACAATCCCTAAACACATTCAGACCTTCAAAGACCTATAAACTTTCTCACAGTTTAAAGGTAAAAAAAAATTGTCTAAAGAAAAACAGGAAGAAAAACAGCTGAAAAACTTTTATATATTTTTCTTTATTATTATTATTATAGATTGTCAAAATATAGGCAGAGATATCAAAATTTCAAAGTATTACAAAACTGACATTTTATACATTTAATCATCAGTGTCAAAACGATTTCTTCCACTTTTTCATCAACATTAGCATGACTGAATTCTGTCCACCAGAAAATCACATTCTTGTTTTCCAACAACAGAGAGTTGAATGATTTGTAATACTGATAAATAAAATTATATTTAAGACTCATTTCCCTATAGACATAAGCATGAACTGAAAAGCAGACAGAATAGATAATTTGATTTGTCTAGGAATGTAAGGACGTAATTTTAGAGTAAACAACATGTTTCCTATTCAGCAACTGAGTCACAAAATAAAGCAATCTTATAGCATTTTTAAACAAAGTATGTAATGTTGTTAGCAGAACTCTGCCATCTTTTTACTAAATGCTGGATATGCACCTTCACGTAAAAACATGTACAACCTTTCGTAAAAAGATGACAGACAATAGCATTTGAGGTCGGGGGTTCAAACCTGGGGCAGTGCAGGCATGTTATCACCAATAAATTTCTTTTTCTTCTTCTTCTCTATCTATTCCTTTTCTACTCTTTCAACTAATTTTCTGACTCTTCCTCTTGCTCTATCCCTTGTCTCCTCCTACTCCCTGCGACTCTTGTCGCCTGCCTTGCTTCTCTTCTCCTCTTTCTTTTCTACTCAGACTACTCCTTATCTTTCAACCACACCCCTGATCTTAGGGTAGGTAAGATCAAACACCTAGTCTTCTCAGATAAGGACGAAAAACCTTGGAGGCCCTGTGTAAACATTGCAACTCAGGCCAACTGTTGTGTGCGAGTTGGGTCATTGTTGCGGACTTGCGCCCGTCTGCACCAGACTTTAAGGTATCATTACATACCAGGTTCTTTTCATTTACAAGGTGTCTAAAAGAATAGGAAGACTCATTAAAAGTGAAATGTTTCTTCATTAAATAATTTAGTTAATTTCTATCAAACTTTGCAAGCCATCAGCGTGAAAGAGGCAAGAATTCTTATTAAACGTCCATCAAACATGAAACAGGCCCAGCCTTCATTTCATGTGATCTCAGCCAGCAAACTCACAAAGCAATGGGAGAGGGGAAGAAGAGTAGGAGGAAAAGGGGGGGGGGGGGGATTTACATGAACAAGACAATCATGAATGTATACAAATATTTGTGAAGCAATATGAAAATTAACATAAAAATAAAATTGCAAATGAATTGCTGCAAGTAAAATGGAATGGTTCATTTCAGTAGGGCCAACAGTCATAAGGTCCATAGGAGACACTGAGGCACAGATCCCAGCTGGATCTATGTCTATTATGGAAAAAAAACCAACTAATCACAAATTTTCCATAAGTCAATCACAGATGAGATGATGTCTTTGATTTAGTTTGGTTACCAGTTTTACATCCCCTGCAACACTGTAAGCTTATTTAAGAGATAGGCCACTTCGACCTTGCCTGTCAGGGCCAACCCGGGCAGAGAGGGAAAAAATCCCAGCAGAAAAAAAACACCTAACCATTTCACCACAGCACTAGTGATGTCTTTGAGGGAAGTATGAATTTGTTTGGTTTAAGCTTCACAGCACTATCAACATAATATGGTTATTTCAGGCACAGGTAGAAAATTAGCAAATTATTAATGAAAAGCTGTCAGAGAAATACTGATGAAGCTATTCCCCTCGTTTAGATGAGCACTTTTCGCAATGATGCAGTAAAACAGGTGACAAATTATGTTGCTCTGCTGGTTTTGAACTTCAATACCTCATATGTACACAATATATTTGAGAAAGTCCTACAGTGTATGACATAATCATGAACAATATGGTGAGGAATTGTTTTCTTTTCAACACAATTTAAACAGTTAAAAGAAACTCAGAATAGATTGTAACATGCGCATGAATTTTATCAACCAGCAGCGAAGTCCTCCTTCACAACCAACAATCTTGTCATGACAACTTTTCATCACTTTCATCTACTCGAAATCCCTGCCAAAGAGCGAAGCAGCTAATAACATAGCAATGAATCCTTCCAATTAAACTAGAAACATGCTGTAAAAATAGCCTAATGATTCGTATTAAAAATAAAATAGTACAATACTTCTTTTCTTTCCTCTTTCTTTCTTTTTTAAAAATAGACGAAGTTCAAAGTGCTCACTGCATAACAAAATTATTTCTAGTCTATCTTACTTAAATAAGAACGCTTTAACCCAGTGAGAGCTCAGTGAAAGCTGTAAGGATAATAATGATAATGACTGCATGTGTATGGTATAGTGCATATCCCTCTATGCGCTTTACAATTAGTTATTATCCCAACAGACCACGTCATTTAGAAACTTTTTAAATTACCTGGTTTCCTGGGAAGCATACAGTGCAAGCTGCCATTTTACAATTGCTAAAGCACAAACATACGGACATGATCATTTGCTGTCTATAGCCGGATATCCATTCACACCTGGGTGAAGTGAGGAAAATTTGTGTAAAGTGCTTTTCCAGGAGGACCCAATGTCGAACCAGAGCTGGGATTCAAACCCACAACCATCCGATCCTTAGACCGGCAGCCTAACGACTAGACTACCGACACATCTAGGGGTATCTGAGTACAATGGCGGAACACAACAGCTGCAGTACGCATGAACCTGTAGTGTAAAGTACACTGGGTGTAGAAACGCAATATTTAATTTAATCCCAACAAATAAGCCATTCATGAAATACATGAGTATTTTTCGGTGCTCCAACACTTCACGCGAGCACATGATTTTGTGAGATAATGTAAAGTATAGCCTGATATGATATGTAGCATTTCTACACCTCATGTTTCTTACACCACATGCATAGGTTGGTGCATACAGGGGGCAGAAGGAGAACTGCTGGCAAACCAGAAAAAGGTAATAATAATGATAACAATGTAGATAATTTCTACAGCGCCCATTCCCGTGAGTACACAGCTCTAGGCTTGTAATGAGTTAGGTCGACAAAACTGTGAGAAACCTTCGTGACAGAGTTAGGTTAACAAAAACAAAACTTGTAGCAAAGTGAAGTTGAGCAGTATGAACACAGATGCCTATGACATCACAACAAAGGTATAGAGTAGAATACAGAATACAACTTCTTGTTTGATTTTTTAAGCCTTTGTAAATAGTTTAAGTAACAGATAAGTAAATTAACTCAAAGAGTTCTACAAAATACTAGAGCCCATAAACAAATTTATCATTAAAAAAAAATCAAATTTAACATTAAGAAAACAAGAAAGCAGGCAAAATATTGCCACATATAATAGCACAGATAAGAAGCAGAAGCTGCCAGGAAAAGTCTCCCATTGCAAACCATCCGAGCTAACGATTTAATAACACTGAGCAAATAAAAAATAGTTTCTTATCTCTGGAGTAATTATGCGCCACTGACAAGAAATTATTGTCAAGCTCATATTATAATTGCCTAAGTTTTGGCAGTATGCAGTCCTGTGCAGAGAAAGACACTGTTGTTTCAGTCGCTAACGACAACATAAGCAAAGTGCGAGAGTCCAAAATTCAAAATCGAGAAAGCGAGGTAGAGAGTTGGGGGTTTCCTGCAGAACAGCGATTTCGCTATGACGTCAATGGTCGCTATATTTAGTGCTCTTGATGCCGCCCCTGCCCACAGTAGTTGGATTTTTTTTCCCCGCTGTATCCAAGTTCAAGCCTTTCCTAAACCACTAAACCCAAGCACAGGTAATTGAGTTTACATAAAAAAAGGGGAAAATGGGGATTCCGGTATGGTCCGCTGTAGCCGATGCCGCTATAGTCGCGTTCTACTGAATCTTTGTTTCTCCCATTTTGCACCCATAAAAAGGCGTAGGAATACATGTTTCAACACTAAATTCCCATGATGGGTGCGAAAACAAGCACATGGCAAAAATCTGAGCGCAGGAGATGTATGATAAAGACAAAGAATCCACAACTAGGCAAAATATTGCATGAAAGATCAAGGGTAAAGGTTTTGGGGTCTCTGCTTATACCATCAATACAACATTGAAACACTTGCATCTGTTTTGATTACACATCTCTTTTAGCCATATGATGTTATTTATATCAGCAACGGTATTACTTTGACAAGTTAAAATGCAGAAAAACATAGAGAAACAAAATTAGAAACAAAATTTTCCTGTTGCTTCAAACCAGTAAAGTGACAGCAGAAACTATAACAGAAATAAATAAATAGTATAGTAGATGTTTTTTTGGTTTCGTTTGTAGTTTCACTTCCCTTGCAACACTGTACGGTCATTTAAGAAACGTGCTACTTCCAACCTGCATGTCAACGTCAGAGCCAACCCAGGGCTGAGAATGACGAATTCAAAGAGAAAGACGCAGGTGCTTGTCCCCACAGAGGAATCGAACAAGGGTCTTCTGCGTTATGGGTGAATAGCCTAGCCACTACACCACAGTCGCAAGTAAAGAAATAGAGAGTGCTTCACGAAAAGAGGTATCTATTCACATTACCCAGTGTGAAAAATATGAGATTTATTGCTACATAGCTTAGCTAATTTTACATTTGATTACCTCAAATCGCTGCCAACAGAACCAGCAAGTCATAGTTGAAAAAAGTGGATTGTACTAGAGAAATAATTACCTTACTCTATCCTTCAATATCTCTTTCAGCATCATTAACATTTCACAAAACAGATTTTCCACGCACACATAAAAAACATGCCTGTGATCTGTAACATGTAGATGTAACTCCGGCTAATTACAGCA
Organism: Phyllaplysia taylori; assembly: GCA_032273245.1. NCBI lineage: Eukaryota > Metazoa > Mollusca > Gastropoda > Aplysiida > Aplysiidae > Phyllaplysia > Phyllaplysia taylori. The sequence goes on along the minus strand of JAUKPP010248638.1, from coordinate 3,766 downwards.
ATATAGAAATTACGTACATAAATATCGTTTTTATTGTAACACTCTTGATTTATGGGCACCTTCAATTCCAAGGCAAAAAATAATGGAAAACATAATATTTTAACAGTCTTATAAATGAACAATTCCACATTAAACCTGCTTGTGACTCAATTACATGTGTGACATTTGACTGTCAAAGCTTACAAAAAAACCTTAAAAAAAAGGAATGAATAACAGCTATTAATACACTACCACTTCATTGCACATTTGAGCAAAATACAATTATGCAAGGACATGATTCACACACAACAAGTTGCCATCAAGTTCTTACAAAATGGCAGACATATAGACTCCTGAGGTCTCACTTTTGATTAATGTAGTGAGCTAAACATAGATAGGCTTTTGTAGGTTGTCCAGGGGACAGACTGACATGCACAAATACACATCCATGCACAGACACTCAAATATTTGTGCACATACACAATACAAACACACAGACACAAATGCACACACAGACACAAATGCACACACACACACACACACACACACACACACACACACACACACACACACACACACACACAAATGCATACACACACATGTGAGAAAATAATACACACAAGCTAGCAAACACATGTTAAAAAGCTAGCCCAGGATAGAGAAAAGAGAGTTATTTATTTATTTATAGAGGCCACAGTTTCTTTGGCTGTTTTAGCCATAGATAGAGGCAAGTGGAAATTGGAAAGTGTTGGTGGCCTATACCCTGGTCCAGGGTGAGAAAGGCAATGATGATGATGAGCAAACACACAAATACATATACACACAAACATTTACTAAAGTAGGCTACACAAGAGGTAGCAAACACACATAAACGCACACAAACAAAAATGTATGCACACACACTCACACATAAATCATGCAAAAATACATTTAGATATGAGCTCGCACACATGCCTTTAGCACTCTCACAAACATTAAATACAGAGGTGAAACACAATTTAATCCCATATCGCTTGAACATTCTCCACGTACACAGCTGCCTCTAGCACCAAAGCATCAAACACCAGAGAAAAGAAATTTTACCCACACAGAAAACTAGGATGGGAGGCACAACCTCGATGCCAAACTTTCAAACGTGGGCAACATCTTTGTAATTTCACCTACTTCACTGAAATGGCAACATCATAATTCAAAGACAAAATTAAATTGATAAAATGTAAACAAATTCCGTATTCGATATCACAACAAGATGGTATACATCGTATTTGACTATGTGCTCACTCTTAATTTCATGAAGTCGCAACAAAAACAAACAAACATATGATATTCCTCACACTGAAACAGGCCTAAGCAACGATTTGGCCATAGAATATCTAAATATTCCACAAGGATGGAATACAGAAAACTTTTAAGTAAGCAAGTAAATAAGTGAGTATAGGTAGGTAAGGCAGTAAGTAGCTACAAAGCCAATCTAGATCCACTTCTACATATAAATGTATATTAAATAAATGGTAGAAGAAAGCTGGTCCCTTTTTCAAATTCACAACTTTTCAATCTAAGTTGGTTTTGTTGGTTCTTGTTTATTGCCCCTTATACAACTACAAAGTCATTTAAGAGGCGGGACCTCCATTAAAACGTCTGTCACTGAAAAGAAGGGGGTCAGCGTTAATAACATAAAAAAAAAACGAAAAGAAAAACCCCACCACATCGCCGTAAATTCAAGATATGATTATTACCAATAATGGATTGCATTAATATAAAGCACATATTCCCACTCGAAAGCAGACTCTATGCCTTTTACAATCTATCATTACGCTAGCAGACCAAAGTCACTCCAAAACCTTCACAACTTCCTGGGAAGCTTACAAGATTAACACCCAGATGCTCTAGATTCTTAGGCTGGCACTGTACCACTAAGGCTACGCTCTCAAAACAAGATGTTTTGTTTGTTTAATTGGGTTTTACGGCTCCGTTGACTCTGTAAGGTCATTTCAGCGTTGGGGAAATATTCTAAAGTACAATGTATTTGGGTAGGAATTAATTTCAAATTTTGCCCTATAAATATACAGTGTTGTGTTGAGAAAAGCACAACAAAGCTCTATTGCTTTATCAGTTTTGCCTAATCTATAACAGTCCATTGAGGCAAACTTTTGTGAATTATTCCACACAAAATACTGCAGTAAACCGGTCTGGAGAGGTCTTGAGACTGTTTTGCACTCTTGCAGTATTAAGGGGCCAATATTAAGGCTCTTCACTCCCAGGGTACAAAGCTAAGATCTCATGGCTCTGTAGGTTGTTAAGACTACTCGAAGGGTAAATAACCCAGTCCCTGATCAAGGTTTGGTTTGGTTACCAGTTTTACGTCCCCTGCAACACTGCAAGGTCATTTAAGAGACGTGCTACTTCGACCCTGCCTGTCAGGGCCAACCCGGACTGAGAGGGAAAAAATCCCAGAGAAAAAAACCCAGATCGTTCGCGATCGGAGATCGAACCAGGGTCTTCTGCATGCAAGGCGAAGAGCCTAACCATTACACCACAGCGCCGGTCTCGAAGGGCGAATAACCCAGTCCCTGATCAAGGACAACAACAACGACCTAATCTATCATACTTGGTCAGAGCAGATAAATTTATGATGAGGAGTGCAGAGTTAACAATCAGGGGTACATTGCACACAAAAAATGTGCACAATGTGAAAATAACAATTGCAAGTAAACACAATGAACGAATGACATGATTTTCTAAATAGAACTTTACATTACCCATTGCGTCCCAGTTTTCTTCATAAAAAACTTAAACATTTTCCTGGTAGGAAACAAGGAAAGGAATTAACAGATACAAGTCTCTGCTATAGTTACGATTCGCTGTTATAGTCACAGTATTCTTGTGAAAACACATATTTTTCCATATAAACTTACCCCTTATTGTCACAGCCCCCAAAAGAAAAGTTTCTTATAATCACAGTAAATTTTTCCAAGAAATGATGGATAACGTAGTAAAATTGCTATTGGATAACGTAGTAAAATTGCTACATATACATGAGAAATATCCTAAGATTTACACTTTTCCAAAGGCGACATCTAGTAAACGAATGTTTTAAGAAAAGAACAAAGCAAAAGCAAACAATTCTGACGCCACGGGAGCCCGATATTGTCTGCGTTGGTTTCCTTTGAGCAGAATGGAGACAAAACCCGTCACCATACAGAAGACAAAGACCAAAATCGTTCCAATGGTCCCAAAAAGTGGACTTCCCTTACAGTCACGATTTTTCCATATCTAGAAACGGGTGACTATAAATAGCAACGACTGAAATTATGGCAGTATGGGAAGCTTCTGCAGCCAGCACCAATCTTAACAGAATGAGTTTAGTCTTTCACCACATTGGTCTCCGATGAATGATCTGTGTACAAATCTGTCCCCTCTCCATCAGCCACATTACGAAGAGGCACTGGCATCTTTCACTGAAAAAGCAAAGGAAATAGGAACAATAAAAAACATGGTGTAAATTATCATTTTCACGTTGTATTCAAAACAAAAATAAAACAAGCTTGAGAACTGGCTCTGGTGAAATGGTTATGCCCTTCACCTGTGTTATATCGGTGATTGTTTAGCAAAGAGGCGAAAACCTTTCTACATTCCTTGTACTATTCGCCCTACTGTATTATGTCCCTGATTGTTCAGCAAAGAGGCGAAAACCTTTCTACTTCCTTGTACAGGGTGCATACACATTCTGGAAAGTCATTTTCCATACCTTTTCCATGCTTTTTCCATACCACTTTGAAGATTTTCC
>JAUKPP010248627.1:0-12935 GCA_032273245.1 Phyllaplysia taylori | reverse complement strand
CGGGGTGGAAGACATCCTGTTTCTTGAATTACCTTGTAAGCTTATGTTAGTGATGCAGGTGGCGTATAAAAAAAATGAAATGACAACAACAAAAAAACAGCAAACAACAGTAAAAGACGACAGAGAACGACCAAACGGCGACTGGCGTCTAGGCCTAGGGATATACGAAGCTTGTCAGCAGTTTTTTTTCGACTAAATGCTCAATTCTATAGTAGCGTAAAGTAAATATATGGGCAATTTACAGCTTAACTCATCCCGCCAGTAGCCTACTTGATTTCGTGAAGTACTCTGGAGTACAACTGATTGTGGAGTGGAGCATTTACCCGAAAAAACAACCGACTAGCTTCGTGCATCCCACTACTATTGGTTAGAGAATCTCCGTCTGTCTGGCGGGATGTTGCGTCTCTCTCAGCCCGGGCTGGCCTCCACAGACAGTGTAGAAATATTCCGCCTATTAAATGATCCGGCATTGCTACAAGGGCCGTAAAACCTAATACAGAAAAGAACTTTGAAATACTGAAAGATCATTATATTTCGACTCTGTCAGACCAACCCGGGCTGAAATAGACGTAGTTTCCCAAAAGAACGGAGACATTAATCCTACATGGGAATTGCTCCCGTCCTCTGCGTGATGGTAGAAGAAACAAATATTTTACCCCCCCCCCCCCAATCCACGCCGTCCCCACTCCGATTAACGTTTGATAGAACGGACGAATAATGACTTTGACGCTCTGGATAATAGCCTATATCTTTTCATTTGTCTTGTTGTTGTTGTTGTTTTCCTCCCTCAAAATGATAAATATTCGACAACTAACTAATGCCGTCTTTCTCTTCGTCCTAGATAATAATTAATTAATTCGCTCAAAAGCAAAACTAATATGTAGCGGTCATTGCACCACAAATGAGGTTTATAGATAAAGGAAAAATAAGAGGTGACACAGTAATTTTCGCTGGGATGAAAATATTAAACGCTTACAAAACAGCGAGCAAGAAATGTGTTATAGTAATATCAATTTTCTTTGACTACTTCCTGTTTGACAGAAAATTATTTTTTCTGAAGTAGGACGTGCTTGTAAATCATAAAAGGAGTGTGCGAGTCCAGTTATTTTGGACTCGACTCCGAAACCGTGAAAATTACTCGAGGAGGGAGTACTTGAGCACTCGAGTAATTAATTGTCATTACAGAAATTGTGATCGCTGGATAAATATTTTCTTTTTCCTTCTCCTTTTTCCAGTGGTTACTCGAGTAACTCAGAGCTTTAGTAATCGAGCGAGTTCTCGAGTAATTGAAAACGACTCGAGCGAGTACTCGGATGGGATAAATACTCAAGTTCTCATACATCACTAAACAACACTACTTGTACTTAAGCAAAACATGTTACTCGAAATATTTTAATCACGTCAAAAAATCTTGGCTCACGCCTTTCTTCAGTAAACCAGAATTTTTAATTTTTCCCAAGTTTGATACAGTGGTTGCTTCTATTTGTGTTACCAGAGTTTTATCTTTGTTTGAAATAATTGTTTAGATAAAGTCAGTAAAAAAGAACAACAAAGCTCCTGAACGGTGGATTTTTTCAACTTCAGGTTGAATCAGAAATTGTAGCTCATTATTGTGTTACTTCACAAAAACGAAGCGGGTAAAAAGTCATTCGTCGACCTCGTGCTAAAGTCTGTTTTTGGTATTCACGATTTTTTGGCCTCTCGTTTTCTAATTTTCGTTAATTTTTTAAAGAGACAGATTTTAGTCAAACAAGTTTGTAAAATCAGACGTTAGAAAATATTATCTATTAGGTCTACTATTACGGCAAATGGAAATAAATAGCTGTGCTAAGTTTCGGATAAAATCATTTGGTAATTCATGAAAGAACAACAGCATCATTTTTTCCTAGGTGCCAAGGGAAAGGCCAAAGAAAGAGGGGGAAATGGGAAAAGAGGAGACATAGAAAACCAAGGTAGGGATGGGGGAGGGGAGTTAAAGACATGCTGTCGTTTTCATTATTATACTGTTTTTTTATAACATATTTCCAGGGGGTAATTTTCAAAAGGTGACTTTCTATTTTGATCAACTACCCGTCTCAAGCACATCCACGATGCTGCCCACAGAGTGTCTCTCTTGGTAACCTAACAGCTAATTGTTTCGTTGCTTTTTCTTCTATCTTAAGTTCAACAACCTGCAAGAGTTTTCGAACCAGCACGATTCCGTGCTATTTACAGTAAAGTATCTTATTATTGTTGAAGGTATTCAGAAGTAGAAGAAGGTTAAATACGAATAATTGATTAATTTAATCTAACAAAGAATTAATATGAACCGAATTTGGAGTCCAACTTTACCTTGCATACAATGATATTATAATGCTCATTTGCAAAACCCCACAAAAACCAAGGAGAAATGTCCACTAAAAGTTGTAGCGCTCCAAGCGGCCAGCGTGTGAAACGAAATTACTCCGATTTTCTATTTTCGGTTCGATACTTTGGCGCTGTTTATCTAGCCCTTTACAAAGAACTGAAAAGTCTTTGCTAGACAATAAAAGACTTAACCCCCTCCTTGGGTATAATGTAAACTGTTGAGCAGGATTTTTTTTAAAAAGGAGAAAAAACCTTAAAATGATTGGTATAGTACCAAGTTGGGAGTAAATATCAACTAGGTGGGCGGGGATTCATTGTATTTCTATAAAGTTGGAGAATAAGATACAATAGTTTCAACTGCAAGAGCTAACAATTTGACGCTATTTGCCTGACTTCATCATACATGAACATTGTGTTGCGACGTGAACGCTGCTCTAAAGTAAATAGACCATGAATATGGGCCTGGTCTCTGGGATAAGCCCTTCTTAAAAATCTAATATTCGGAAATTTACATATTATTGCAGCCTTTATCCGGATTAGTCTGTCCCGATTCTTTGCCCAGGAAAGGTCTGAAGCCCCCAGGAGAGTCCTTATTTGGAAACTGTCAGCGGCGTTTTGAATGCAAGGCTGTGGGAAAACAAAAAACAAAACAGAAAAAAACTCAAAGAAAAAAGAAATGAAAAGAAGAAAGAGGAAAAATCACCACAGGGTGAGATTGGATGAGGAAAGAGTTGTCCGTGTGCATGTGTGTGTATGTGTGTGTGTGTGTGTGTGTGTGTGTGTGTGTGTGTGTCTGTATGTGTGTTTGTGTGTGCTGGGGGAAGGGAGAGGGGGAGGGGAGAGGGGGAGGGGTGGAGTTCATAGGTAAAGGTAAACCGTGAATGGGCCTAAGGGAGAGGGTATTAGAGTTTGATTTGGTTCGGATTTTACTTCCCTTGTAACATTATAAGGTCATTTTGGAGGCGGGCTGCTTCGAAACAGTCTGTCATTGCCATCGGGCAGAGCCAACTCAGAGAGACGGGAATAAATTTTGTCCGACGTAGGGGTATAACTCCCACGACCAGCTAAACTATTTCACAAGAGACGTCACTGGTAGAAAAGTGAGTTTCCAATTAAGGGTTCTTGAGACGTCTTCCTCACAGTTCTCGTGTGGCACCTTTAGTATTTTCTGTATTGCTATCGTCTCTGAGTTAGCGACTTTTCGGTGCGCCCTTCTCCTTGTTAACAAAGCCCCACGTTTACAGACTACCTTTTTTGCAGTGGAGTAGATTACTTGTATTCTGTATTAATCTGTTTCCCCGCCCCCTTCCTTTTGTAGTTCGTTTGTCGTTTTCCTTTCAATGTTTAGTTTATACGTGCTCTTTTTCTATCTTTAGTGTTTCTTTCGGCATACCCATTATCTATATAATTAGTCCACCGCCCCTCCCCAGTTGTCTTCTATAGATTGCTGTTTTTGATGTGCTAGTCCCCCCCCCCCTTTTATATTTGTATTATGGTTTTTTTTATCATCTTGGCCTGGAGAAGATTGGGGTCCAGTAGAAATTTGCATTACATCACAATATTTCTTCATGCTCATTGCAAATTAAACTATGATTAACTGTACGCATTGGTTCAGTGTGTTGTGTTTTTTAGCTTTTCAATGAAGGGTTCCACATACTGAATTAGTATCCCGAACTCGCAAAGAGCGTAAATATTCATAAGAAAGACCCTTCATTTACATGATGGGTTACAATATAAAGTAATCCATTGTTTGCCTGCTTGTTGAAATCGCTTATAAAGATTTCACATGTAGTAGGCTATACTTATTAAGCAAATTCTTACGGAACAGGCAATGGGCATGTAAATGGAATAGAGTTGGGTTGTTAAAGACTATAAAATCATACATTACATAGAAGCAGGTAAAAAAAAAGACAACATAGAAAAGAACCCCCCCCCCCAAAACAACAACAAACAACAACAAACAAAGAACAACAACAACAAAAAACAACAACAACAACCAACAACCTCAAACATAGGCATGAACGAACACTGGAAAACACAGACTCTCTCTCACTCACACACACACTCTCTCTCTCTCTCTCTCTCTCTCTCTCTCTCTCTCTCTATCCTGCTTTCCTTTTCAAAATGATTGACTTATGTCACATATCCCCACCCCGCCCACCAAGCAAAGAGTCCTTTTATATGATTATTTTTTCTTGCTCCTACCAATTTACATTGTCATAAAGCACAAATTACTCATCCATCCCTTATGACGAGACAAATTTTACTGATCCAGAAATACTTTGTCATGCTCTTATTCTCATTTTGACAGCTCCCTACGCTTCCTTGAATATCATGGATGCAATTACTGCCTTTTTGTTAACCGATATCTGTCTGTAAAGGTGATTATTCGGAAGGGAAGAAGGGAAACGGGGGATTCTGTCAAATATTTTGACGTGCCCAAAAATTAGATTTTTTTTCATGGTGTTCTTTACATAGAAATTCGGTCAGCGTTTCCGTTGAGATGTCGAAGACTAGATCCAGCTTCTTGACACCTAAATAGCATCATCAGTTTTTCCCAAGCTTATGTTTTTTCTCGTCTCTAGGCCCTACTTACGACAAGTAGTCTCTACAACCTGGAAACAATATGGCAGCTTCTCTCTGTACCCTGGATGTGGAGAGCACTTTAATCAGGTTTCTAGTGTTACGTTCCTTACAACACTGTGAGGTCGTTAACATGTTAGTTTTATGTTATTTATTTATAGAGGCATCAGCTTCTTTGGCTGTGTTAGCCGAAAGTCATTAACAGGCGGGCTACTTTGACCTTGCCTTTCAGGGCCTGCCCGGACTGAGAGAGATGAATCCTAGCAGACCGACGCAGATCGATCTCACGTGCGATTGAACCCGGTTTATTAGCGTGATAGGCGAAGAGCCTAACCATTACACCAGGGGAGGCGGCCTTCCTCCACCCCATCCCTTCCTCCCCTACTGGTTTAAACGTTCAAACAGATAAACGAAGAAAATAAACTTCAATAAGGACCATAGCCTACAAACAGATAAACAAGAAAAAAGAAATCCTACATTATACAACATTCAACAAACAAGCAATCGAAGGACAAACAAACCCAAAGCACAAACACATACACACACAAAACAACAACAACAACAGCAACAAATAATCAATCTACATCCCCCCCTAAAAAAATAGAACGAACAAAAAAGACGCCAAGAAACGAAGGTCTAATATGGAGAAAAACATTCTCAAAATGAAACAGATAATAACAACACCTACAAAAACAATAACATCATCATCATTATCATTATCTTAAACAGTACCAAACAGCAGCAGCAGCAGCAGCAGCAGCAACAACAACAACAACAACAACAACAACAACAACAACAACAACAACAACAACAACAACAACAACAACAGCAACAACAACAACAACACAAAACAGCAGCAGCAGCAACAACAACAACAGCAGCAACAACAACAATATAACAACAACAACAACAGCAAGGCAACAAGAAAACTCGCAAGTTATGATTAAACATCACTATCTCCGAAAGAATAGGGTACATCAATTCTGTAAATAACATAATTATGTTCCTGACGCGGAAGTTTGTCCTTGTATGAATTTATTTCCTAAAGCTATAGACATTTTGCTTTGCAAATAAATGCTTTACGTTACAGCGCATTCTCGTATTAGCCTTTTCACATCTAATCTGTGAATTTTGCTTCCTTATGATTTTTCACAAGCCTCTTTTGTCACATTGTTATTTTTTCGTTTGTTTTGTTGTCAATGGTAATAATGGATTTTTTTTACACTCCGTGCAGCACTGCCAAGTCCTTCCAGTGGCGGGCCAATTCCAACCTGCCCGTCAGTGTCTTATCAATTATTTATTTATTTATTTATTTATTTATTTATTTATTTATTTATTTATTTATTTGTTTACTTATTTATTTATTGAGGCGCCAACTTTTTGGCTAATTTAGCCTAGTATCATATCAATTGACAAGCAAAACTCGACGGATTAGAACAAAAGAGATTGAGATATATGCAGCCGTGCATAAAAGATTGATAGACGAATGGAAAAAGAAGGAAAAAGATATATTATAATAGATAGATAGAACATAGAGAGATATTAGATAGATAAATAAATAGGTAGATAGATGGATAGATAGATAGATGGATAGATGGATAGAATTAAATTTAATCGCAAATCTTGCATCATGATTTTATTGTATCCTTCGTTCTTCTCAAGAAATGCTGTAGCAGATCTCGTTCTTCGGTCTAAAAAGCTACCGATGGGCGTGCGCCCATGAACGAAGTCAACTGGAGTTGGGATACAAAACAAAAGGTTTTCCTTCATTATGATATACAGGGAAATGCAATTATTCTGAAACGTAAAATGATTGCAAATACACCTTAGCAAGGATGATTTGCAAAAAGATTAATTGCTTCGAAACATTATGTCTTGTAGATTTTCTAAACGAGAGCTCAAATCACACCTCCCCGAAAAGGATTCTCTTTGTTTCGTAAAACTCTTGCAACCAGGAGAAAATACAACCTAAAAAAGGGCAGACTTAATTTTGTATTTCAAGGGCAGAAATACATGTCCCATTTTTTACATTCTGTCTGAAAACTGGCGAACGAAGCACGTCATAATGACTACATGTTAAAAGATTAGGTATGAAGCCAAAAAACAACAACAAAAAATAAATTGTAGAACTTTTTAGAGCCAGTCTTAGAACTGGCGAACTGAGCGCATCATAATGAACGTATATTAAAAAAAGGCGACCACCACCACCACCACCACCACCAACAACAACAACAAAAAGAAGAGTCAAAGAACCTAACCAAACAACAATAACAACAAAAAAACAACAACAACCCCAATAGGCCTACATGCCAGAATTATTCATGAGCTGAAATGCGAACCTAGCACATGACAAATAAAATGATCATATATTGAAATACTGATAAGAGCAAATAAAAAAAACCTAGTAAAGGGACATGAGCATTAGTGTGAAATAATCAAGGCAGGCTGTGACGGTCATCGGAGAAGAAAAATATGTGGAGGTTACGTCCAGAGACACACGTCTGAGGTGTGAGGGCTAGAATAGAATAAATGCTCGGTTTGGTGTGGTTTTGACTTAACGTCCTTTGCAACTCAATAAGGTCATTTAAGGGACGGGCTACTTCGACCCTGCCTGTCAGGGCAACCGGGGCTGAGAGGGACATTGTCCCAGCAAAACAACGGAGCGTACTCGTTCAAACAAACTGCCCAACGCGGGCCTCGAACTCACGTCCTCTGCATGACAGGCAAAGTGCCTAACCATTACACCACAGACGGGGTGCGTCGGTGGCCGAGCGGTAGTGCGCCTGCCTACAGATGAGAAAGTCCCGGGTCGAATCCGGGAAGGTTCCCTAGGATTTTTTCGGAGTTTTCATGGCTCTGACACCCCGTCCTATCGGAGATGAACGTAAAATCCGGAGGTCCCGCCTCGTAAATGACCGTACAGAGTTGCATGAGGCGTTAAACCAAAATCAAAACGAAAACACCACAGACGCCGGTAGAACTAATGCATGATGGGATGTAAGTAGGTATTGGTCTCTGGTCATATTTTGTGCACCGTCCCACTATTTTCCAAATAAATCTACTGGTAACAATAATTATAGCTCTATGTTGAAAGTTTTCCGAAAGCAGAGTTGACTGGGAAGATTTTAAAAAAGCATTTGTTGAATGACGAGAGACAAACTCGTTGTTATCGTCTGCGTTTGTTCTGAGTAGTCTTCCAGATAACTATTTGTCTTAATGTCATCACTCCTCATTTATTGTAGGCTACATCTTTACAATTTCGTAAGAGGCCAGACACCTCAAAAAGTCTAGCAACCGTTGAGACCTCACATCCAGTTTACATTTCGAGATGCCGTGCTTACTCGTACTTCTGAGTATTCCTTTTTGGCGCGGTAGTATGCAGTAATATTTACAACACGAACTTGCAATGAATCAAAACAACAGTTTGGCCCACTTCACAGCAGAAGGCAAATGTGGGGTGGATCAGTGTTCAATCAAAATACACACACCATCTTAAATGGATCAATAATCAATGATTCAAACGTCAATGAAAGTAAAGCTCTTTGTAGGCTACGTACCTAATTACAGCTTCTTCAAATCTTTGATCAAAGGCGCAGACCAGCTATTGAAGTAAATTCATCCAGCCTGGAATGACCTTGCTCCAGCAGACGTTGATACGCTAATGAATCTTATGAGGAGATGAGTGTGCGCGGGTGTTGGTTTTATGGATACACCCGTAACTAAATTAGTGCGCTTAATGCACTTTGCAATGTTTCCGACGCAGAAATATCGACTTGTTTTTGTAAAAATCTTGTAACTCCGACGAATGTAAAGAGATTGCAATAAAAATTTCCAGATATATCGCCGGATGATTTGTCTATCTTAAGATATGCGTTTTGAAATGAAAGCTACAGGTTGAAAAGAAAATGTCAAATTACTTTGCACTATCATAAAAAAGAGATCATAATGCTGAAGGCTTTCAAACGGTTTTCATGCTTGCTAATGTGTTCTGTCGGATTACAATGGAAAATGTGCCAAAACCCCCCACGAACAACCCCAAACATATTTATTTTCATCGTGATCCCGCAAAACAGATTTTTCTTTGAGGCCAAACGAAATGTGTTCTGTCAAGTCGTGACTGAGACAGTGAAACACATTTATTTCGTTGTGCTTCGGGAGATTGCATTTTCGCGGTCACAAAGGCACAGCTTTTATTTTTTACAATACGTTTGGGGGGGGGGGGGGGGGATGATTTTATTTTGCGCTAAATAGAGTCAGATTTGACTATATTACGTTTTTTATTTCGTAGCGCAAAACACGATCTCTTGACAAGAAAAACATTGCGTTTCGCCAGATCATGGTCTACTCTCGTAATTAGTCTAGCTTTCTGGATGCCGAGTTACTCTTATTCTTGAATCCTTTCACATATCGGTCTGTTTATCACCATCGACGCCATATTGCCCTGATTAACTTCGACTGTCTTAAACGTCAAGAGGAGTAAAGTTTCACGATTGGGAGATGGAAAATTGAAATTTTTTTGCGTAAAGGCGCTGGCAATTACTCGTGGTAAAGTGCTCTCAGAGAGGGATGAATTCAAGAGAAGAAACCTACCTCCGTTTAAGGAAAACGAAGTTATCATACTACCGCGCCAATTTTCCATTTCGATGCCAATGACAACGTTTCCAACTTCGAGACCATGGTTTGTTGTCCTAGTAACTTACGGTACCGCCAGAGAGCCTGTATGTTGAGAGGAGAAACGTTTCGTGACAGCAGGGAATTGCGAGCGTCACCGCGTATTACATTAACCACCCTCTGCTCACCATTTACACTGGCCACATGATTTTTTGTTATCTGCGCTTCGATTGTACGACCCAGAGGCTTCGATTCACCTCTCAAAATAATATAGGCTCTCTGGTACCGCTCTCATTTTCATTTGTGTCTGACTCCTCTGCGTAATCACCCGCCTCTTCGTGGTTGTCATCGAGCGCCATAGGCAAGTTTCTTCTTTAATTATAAATTCAGTTCTCCGATGCAGTCTAAAATTGATAGAGGGGTTCACAGAAAAGAGGAAAAGGCCGCGGGAGGAGTAATTTGTTTGTTAAAGTTCATATTTATTTATTGATGCACCCAGGGGCGAAGCGGCCCCTTGAGTAAGAGCAAGCAAATTACACGCAGAAAGATGGCTTGAAAAGGAAATTAGATACGTTGTTATGCCACTCAAAAAAGTGGAGCAAGCACTGCTTTCTTTGCTTATATGGACTCTACGCCCGTGGATGCACCAACTTTTTTACTTGCTGTGACCTAATAGAAAAAGAAAAAAAAAGATGTAAAATAAGGGATCGTAATAACAAAGCATTATACCTTTTTCTTCTTCTAGTTCTTTTCTTTCTAATATTACAATGCACTTTTCCCTTGCAAGAATCTGGTTGCACGTCCACAGCATAAAAGCAGAGTACTCAAACCAGTTAAAATCGTTACCACTGCAGGTTTACAGGCCTTTTTAATATTGGAATCAACGAAGGGATCTTGATGATACTTACATGGATGGAAGAGTACCAGTACTAGTATTAGTAGCGTGCCTTGAAGTGTTTTCTGGTCTTTTATAAAAGTGCAAGTAATGATGCTAAATATAGATTTTAACGTAAAAGAACGCATGTCACCGCTTCAAAGCAGGGTCTATGTGCTTTATAACAAAAATAGATCGTACTTTAAGGCTTGATTCAAATGCTGGTCTCTAAAAAAAACCCAGTCACAGACGCCGCTGGAGGATGAGGTTAAAAGTAAAGGATAGGGGCGGGGTTGAACAGACGATGACTCAACTATTTATACTGTAACCATAGTTGGCGTTTATATGGAAATCTTTGAAACATTATTATATTGATTATATCAACTCCATCACAATCCATTATTCTATCCTATACAAAGAGAATATCAAAATATAAATATTCTTCTTGGAGAAAATTAAACCTAATGATAAAGTGACCATGTAGCCTACAACCTATCATGTTTACTTCACTAGCTTTATTATTTGTGTGATTGGCAGATAACTTACAAATCACGAGCACAACTTAATACTAATCAGATGGGGTCATTTTGATAGAATTAGACAAGGAACCCCTACCCCTTAAACATCAACAACAGCAACAACAACAACAACAAAAAACAATAAAAAGAACGGAAGAGGACTTGATTCTGGTTCACGGACATGAACGGACCTATTAATATTAAAAATCACTGCGAGTTAATCGTTTACTGACAAACTTCCTATCGTTGACAGAATGTAAGTCTCGAATTCCTCATTCCCGTGTAATTATAGCGCGTGTAATACGAGATAAGATGAATGATTTCATCAGAGACAGAAACATAATGATTAATCTCAAGGTCATTCTGTCAGGCATTCAGGACAAGAACGGCGTCATAGGCCTACTTTCTGGCCACTTCTTGTTAGGCAAAACTTTAACTTGGACAGGCTAAACAAATCAAAAGCAGCTGATGCCTCTATAAAAAAGTAACTTCTAACTTCCCTTAACTTCTTACTTTAACTTGGAAGGATTTGCCACATTGCCACAACAACTTGACCGACGTCTGTGGTGTAATGGTTAGGCTCTTCAACTATCATGCGGAAGATTCAAGAACGATCCCGTGTGCGGACGATCTGCGTTTTATTCTTCTGGATTTTTCCCTCTCAAATACGATTGGCCCTAAAAGGCAGGGTCGAAAAAACCTGTCTCTGAAAGGACATAACATTATTGCAGGGGACGTAAATCTGGTAACTTAACTAAAACAGCAGCTTGAAATTCAAATATGAAACTCGTAAAGGAAAGTTGAGTAGGATATTGCGTTTCTTCAAACTTACACGTCATTAAAAAAAGCCCCACCAAAAGCACAGACAAAGCCTTCATAATGTAGGGCATGTCGGAATCAAATCTGACCATACCGGAGAGTATTAACAAAGTTGTGGATCGCTCCGTGACAACAGTGCATTACAAACGTGACCACAACTAAGCGTGGCCTCCCATTGGCAGTGCTTTTCTAGGCCGCGCTTCGATTGCACCGTGAGTACTTTTGACATGGATTACGTCACGAGGACGCTGGGTACACGTTTAGAGGCTTCGACTCTTATCTCATACACCTTATACAATCTATGGTACTAAGCCGACAGCTGAAAAGTACCTCTCTTTATGAAGCAAAGTGATATCACGTGGTCCCGCGCCTATCTTCAAAGTCATATGATCGTGGTGATCACTTCCCACTTCCTTTGACATCAAACATGGCGCCTAGCAGTACAAGGTGCCATGGTGTTCGGCTTCACCCTGCTGTTATCCAGGCTAAAACGTCAAAAAGCTTACTTCTCTATAAATATATACGTTTTAAATAGCTAACAGATGAAAAGAACAAGACACACACTTATTTTACGGTAGGTCTACACAAGCAAACAGAACATCCCATCAAAATAATTTTTAACCTAAATAGGGCAACCTATAATATAGAGATAAATATTGATTCTTATCAACCACGTCATGATTCTAGTTTTTTTTTACTCTTGCGCATCTTTGCATGACATGAGCTTATCACGTGGTCCCGCGCCTATTCGGGATTAATTGAACTCTTTTGTGTTCACACTTTTCTTTCTCTTTCTGCTTACGAGTCCAGACCGAAGTCGACCCACTTATAGGATTATAATAAGCTCTTTGATCATACTCAGCGTACATTTTTTATTTGGTTACCAGTTTTACGATGTCCCTGTAAAGAAAATCAAGTCTCCGCTCTCACTCCTCCGTTTTTTTCCCTCCACGCCTCCCCACATTCCAAACCTCCCTCCCCCTCCCTAAACACGAATACACCTAGCGAAAAAGGACCTCATGCTCAATAGGACATGCGTAGACATAACACAGATGGAATAATCCTCAAGGGAAAAATACCACAGTATTACCAAGAGGTTAAAACAATCAAAGATGCTGGCACCTCTATAAGCAACTAACTTTAAACTAACTAAGTTAGGACGAACCTTTTTATCACTCCCCCCC
>JAUKPP010248616.1:0-12938 GCA_032273245.1 Phyllaplysia taylori | reverse complement strand
CCCCCCGTGAAATTCTAGAACAAGGACGCACTTTAAGATCAGTTTTTCTAAAGAGGAAGAAAGAGAGTGTGTATGCGAGAGAGACAGAGATTGAAAAAGAGAGAGAGAGAGAGAGAGAGAGAGAGAGATATTTTTCGGTTACGAATTTCACGTCCCCGCAACACGGTAAGGTAATTTCATAGACCGTCTACTTCGACCCTGCCTGTCAGGGCAAACCCGGCGTGAGAGGGGAAAATCCCAGCAGAAAATACGCAGATCGTCAGAGACCGGGATGGAACCCGCAGGATAGACGAAGAGCCTAACCACTACACCACAGTGTTGATAGAGAGAGATAGAGAGAGTGAGAGAGTGAGAGAGAGAGGGAGAAGGAGGGGGCAATGCGAGGCAGAGAGAAAGAGAAAGAGAAAATGAGAAAAAGAAATGGACGGTGTGAAATGGAGAGAGTGAGAGCAGAAGATTGAAAATTAAGAAAATAAAAAATGGAACAGGCATACGTGGGCTTTGACTCTTTTGTTTTTGTATTTTACCTGCGGGGTGCTTTTAGTTGCGGGTAGGGTCGGTCTGGAAAATCTTCGAAGTGGTATGGAAAAAGCATGGAAAAGGTATGGAAAATGACTTTAAAGATTGTGTATGCACCCTGGTGTTAGCATGAGATTCTAAGGAACTCCTGTTGAGCATTAATTTTTAAGTCTTCGATTATTTTTTGCTTATTCCTCTAAATCCATCTCTCAGAAAATTCCAAAAAGAAATAATTAATAAGGTTCAATTCCAGGGAATACAATAGCATTTTATTTGGACCGATTCTGCTTGTAAGGCCTCTCTTACAAACCACGCAAGGGGCCAGGTGAGGGCCACTCTTGATGTGTGGCTTGTGACCTTATCTGCTAGAGCTGGATATTCTCAATAGCAAAACCCGCTCTCACCCTTAAACTTCTCTAAAAACTCCTTCAGAGCGGTTGGATATTCTTCTGATGTAAGTTCCGTGTTTTCATAGTCTTTGCCCTAAACCCAGAGCTGGCCGATCATACCCCTGCCGCTAAACTCAAACCAGCCGTCCCCAAAGCAAGATGTCATTTTCCGTGCGCGCACAAAAATCATAGGGGTAGCGGAAAATGCTATAACTTGTACAACATTGCCCTAATCTCTTTAAAACTTTTCACAGTCTGGTCCCCTGGGCTTGTCCAATGGCATGCTAAATTTGATAAAAAATGCTTGAAAAATAAGGAAATTATTTAACTTTTAGAGGGTCTTTTTTTTTTTTACACCCGGTTCATGAATTTGTTCTCTCTCTCTCTCTTCCCTTTTCTGTCTATCTACCCTCTCTCAATCTATCTACCTCTCTCTCAAAACTTCTTTCTACCATCTCATCAACCCCCTCTACTCCTCTTCCCTCTTTCCTTCATCCTTCTTTCCATCTGTTTCCTTTTTCACTCAGTTCCATCACCCTGCTGTCCCTTCCTTGTGTCTGATTTTCCTTCTTTCTTTGTCTTTAGATCTTCTTAGACAATTAGTCCAAACTATATTGTTAAAAGGGTTTACAAAAGTTACATGTCTTGCCTACTTGTTCCGTTTGCCATTATACGTATGCCTGAGACGTCAGCATACATAGTGTGCATCAGTGGCAACTTTAACGATCCTTCTTCCTCCCATTCTCTCCCACTTTTCCCCCCGCACACTCCACATCTGCCTGTACTCTCCCTTATTTACCTCTCCCCTCTCCTCCCCCCCCTCTATATTTCTTCTTCTCAGTCCCATTTCCTTTCTGTGATGTCAGCATACATAATGTGTATAGAGTTTACGCACTGTAAATTCGCTGAGCATGGTATGGGTAATGCTGTGCTGTGTCCCTGTGATCAACAAGCGTGCGTTCTTCTTCCAGATCCTTTTTCACAGTTGAAGCTTGTAAAATTTGATTATCACTCGCACTTGAGGAGTTCTTTGTAAAGAATTAGAAGACGAAACCATCTGATTTATTTTCAGTCTAGAAGGAGGAGCTCTTTAGTTAAACGTGAGTTTTCTTTCTTAGACAAAGAAGGAAAAAATTTGGGTATTTCGTTTTCTTCCAGATTGTCTTGATTTTTGGATTAAACACTTTCAGTTTAAGCAGCATCCATTGTATAACCTTTGTACACTTTGTGCATGTGCTGCATCTGTTTTTACTGGTATCATTATCACGATGAAAACGTGCAACTTTGGGCTTGTCTAATATCATGGGAAGAGTTTTATACTATTTCACCTACTGAGAACCAGCATTTACTCTTTTGTTTTCCTGAATCACATTAAAAAAATCAAAATTATACATTCGGTTCCTGGAGCAAGTTTTAGCCGTAGCACTGGTATACAGGGAGTATCTTTGATTATCTTTATTCTGTAGTGTTGATTAACTGGAAGTATTTGGAGAGGATTGTAGTTTACATAGGCTACATTCATGATGTCCCAGTACTAGGATTGTAAACTTATAGAAATACTCCCTGTTTTAATATTAGTACTACAGGCTAAAAGGTTTTAACTTTAATTTTTTTTGCGACAAAACTGCCTCATTAGAAGTAAGAAAAAGTTCCCTCTAACTCAGTTTTACATAATGATATGTTGAAAATGCTCTTTGCACAAAATATTCAGTGATTTTAGTTTTTTACCTTAACATTTAACATATTTATGAGTTTGAGCACCTTAGCACCACTGTACAAATGCTGTCAGTCATGTTAAGATATGAGATATGGCAACAACTATTTCCTCAGATGACACTAACGTTTGACTTTGCTGGTGCTTGCAGACAGAGATCTCACACAGTTGAGAACATGAGCGCTGGCACAGTTCTAATTGTTATGTAAGTCGCAATCAGTTTGTAGATTCGCACCAAGTATATGTGAAATAATTATCATGAATGTATTATTCAAATCAAATTTTGATCTAGAATATGACATAATGATTTTTCCAGCACATATTTTCTTTCTATGATAAAGGGAAAAATGGAAATGTCCAGGACAAAGGGTTCTTGAGAAGTTTTAAAGGCTTGACTTTTGTTATTAATGTAGCAGATTTGTTTCTGAGAAGCATTCAAACTCTTTCCCACAAGATGGTTCGAGCAACAAGATTCATCATTCCAGGCAATGATGTTTAAATTACTGTATAGGGTATGATTAAGGTACAAAGTCTGTCATTGTGCGACATACTCTGAGAGCCATACTAATTAAATAAATTCTTTTGTGCATGTCGCTTAAAGCTTTTATTCACAAAATGTTACCAAACTTTTTGGCAGAAAGACAAAGTTTGTGTATACTCTCTAATTTATCCTATCTTACACAGAATAAGGATTACTACCACGTGTAGTCCATTAATTCCATTTCTTTCCACAGTTTCCTGGTTTTCTCTATTTTCTACTTTGTTTTTGGTTCCATGGTTAACATAGCTCGAGGACGTGCAAGATCACAAATTGTGCCACACACAAAATTCTGGACGATGTTACCAGTGTATATCATGGTAAGTGAAAATATTTTGTGGGTTTGTGATCGGTATTTGACCTTGCGCTATACAATAATGGACTACTGAATACATGTACTTTTTCTGTGTTCTCTACTTTGTGAACTATTTTATGCAGTAGTACCAAAAGCCCAAAAAGTTTCTCCACAACCCTAACCTTGGGAGCCAGTGTGTTGCCTTGATGGAAAATCAGTTGACTCTTCAGTTCAAAGTTACACAGATACTGAAAGTTTAAAGTTGAAATATATAACAATTTTGTCTCAGAAATTGTAGTGACCTGAGTGGCAAGGACTTAGAATACATTAGAAAATTTCATAGACTGGATGTAGACGAAATACAAGACTTGAGAAGGACGATGAGAACACCTTGGTGACAGGAACTCCTTACCTAATTGTGGTATATTCGACACCTGCATGTATCGAGTATACCACAGAAACATTAAACCCTCTCCTGGAATCTTTAACGATAATAATGATAAATAGCATTCATATAGTGCTCTATCCCTTACGAGTATAAGCTCCGAGCGCTTTACATCAAGTACTAAAACAACTACGTAACTTTACACACCCAAGCAAATATTTCATATATACTAGAGAGAAAAATTTGGCCACGCAAGGAAAAATTTTCTTAGCCATTCAATATGAAGCAATTCACAATCACACACACTCATGCACACTTCAACTTTGCATTTAAAGAAGTAAGTTTTGAGCAACCTCTTAAATGAAATGAGATCAGATGTTTCTCTTAGGTCTTGGGGCAAGGAGTTCCAGATTTTAAGACCAGAAAAGGAAAAACTTATTTCACCGAAAGATCTTAACTTCGTTCCGGGGACTCTAAATTTGGATGTGTCAATAGATGACCTAAGCTAGTGTGATGGAACCTATGGTATTAGAAACTCAGGCAGATAGGAAGGAGCATTATTATTCCGGAATTTATGGCACATCGTGGAAACTTTATATTTGATTCTTTTTTCAACTGGAAGCCAGTGCAGGGCATGTAACATTTCTGATGCAGGATCTCTCTTTATTTTCTTCAGCACTAATCTTGCTGTGCTATTCTCGGCCACTTGTAATTTCCTCATTTTTTCACATGAGATTCCTGACAAAATGGAGTTGCAGTAGTCAAGTTTTGACAAGATGAGAGAGACAGATAGCATAATGCAATATCAGTTGAAAAGAGGTGCCTTATCTTACTGATTCTTCTGAGATCAAGGTATATACTACGAATGACATGATTTACTTGTACATTCATGGATATATCTGAGTCTAAGTAGATACCAAGGTTCTTGGCCTTGCTGGAAAAAGGTATAGTAGTATCATTGATTTTTAAATGACTTTTCTTTACTTCCTTTTGATTTTTTGAATATCCAAACTGGAAACACTCTGTTTTTTCCTCTCCAATTTCCCTCTACACTCAAGTGAGGGAGTGGGAAAGCATCTCAGGTTTCTGTAGAAATGCATACACTCAAAGGTCATATAATACCCTACAGAGGCTTTTTACCGATTTACAAATCATCCCTTTGCTATACAAATTGACTCTGCATAATCTATATGCCTCGATAATACTAGACAAGTTAAGCAGAGTTTTGATTGAGAAAATGTGACTGTATTTATTGCGTTTAGACAGCTCTCTGCTCAAATTTATGTCATATATGGCATTATTTAAGGTACAAATTTGTTTTTTATCCAACAAAAATGTGATATTTCCTGTATTTTAGAATAGTTGTCTGCGCCTAAGGTCCCAGTGTTTGTTTGGGAGTGCCCAACCCACATTTTTCACTTTTATATACATGTATTTCACTATTCGTCATTTCTTTAGGACCATACAAGTTCATCATTCATCATTAAAATTATGGTAGGCTTATATGGTTTATTGAGGTTGTGGTGTGTGATTATTTTCTGTATGTTTTTGGGAGTAAGGAAACCATGGGCCTTAGGCGAACAAGACCGTAGCCAAATCATCAAGGAGAAGATTTCATGGCAACTCATTGACTAGAATAAGCAAGCTTTGTTAATGGGGCCTTACGTTGATGAAAGAGTGGTTAACCTTGGTAATGAATAACAATGATCTCTTTTCACTTTTCTCTTATCCAATTGTGAGTCTCATCACTTTCATAACATCTCAGACTCAAACAGTTGAGTTTGAATGAAAGCCTTCAAGCAAAATATGACGATTGAGAAGTGTGTTTAACCATTTGAAAACCTTGTTTGATGGGAACGATTCTTATTGAAATTTTTTTCCTTCGAACAATTTAATTTTTGTGTGTGTTGAATCATACCTCTGATTTCCTATTGTTTTGGTCTGTGATGATGAAAATACCATGTGCTTTTCTGTCCGTTCATTTTGCTGTTCTTAAGTACATTCATAACATCTCAAACTCAAACAGTTGAGTTTAAAATCTTACTTGTCATTTGCTTTCTTTCTTTGGCAGGATGGTTGTCAATTCTTCTTTTGCTGCGGGCGGACACCTGTTATCAAGACATATGATCAAATATAGCATTGTTTTTTAAATATGCAATGTCATAGTATAATTGTTTTATGTTGATTTTTCAAAGTTTGTGATCTTTCATATTATGCCTTGTGAAAGTTTAGTGTCCTTTTGGCATATTGATTAAGATATTATACTCATACTCATATACAAAATGTGCTGAATTAGCATGAAATAATTTGATATTAATGTGAGACTGAAATTATCCTACTGAATTGTATACCCCTCTGAAATTATCAGAGCTATCTCACGTGCCTTTCTCCAAATGCCTACGAGCTGAACAACTGTTGGCAGAGCAGTTTGGTATACTCCAAAAGAATTCTGTTTTGTAAGGAGAAAGTTTCCACACTTTTCTTGGGGTCATGAACAAAAGTCATGAAAATTTCATATCTGTAGAAAATCATAAATTGGCAAGTTTTGCACCCAGTGTCCTATATATGCCATTATTGGTAGATATGTGGATCATTATGATATAGGTACGAGCACTGCACTACACCAGATCTTTCAACTGTGCACAAGTGGCTGCACTCTACTCAAACAAATTACGTGAGGGAATATTTTTCCATTTTACTTACTTTTTTTAGAGTATCCATTCAATGATATCCATTACCTGTTCCACGAGAGAGCATTTGCCTTCAAATTAAAAAAAAATCCTTTTCGAAGAAAGAAATCTTTGGTTTGGTTTCTTTTTTATTTCCATGCCCCTTGTAACACTGCAAGATCAATTTAGGGGGAAAGCTACTTTGACCCTGTCTGTTTGTGCCAACCAGGGCTGGGAGGGACATATCATCCCAGCAGAGAGATAGAAATGTTTGTCAAATGAGGGGATCAAACTCCTGTTCTCTGTTTGGTAGAGGAAGAGCCTAGCCATGAAACCATATACCCCCCCTCACAAAATTTCTCTTTTACGGTATTTGTAGATAGTACTCATAATATGATAGATTTAAGAACCAAGTCCATTATGGCATTTAAAAACAGTTCCCAAGAGGTTTTTTTCAGTATATTTTGTTGTTTACCATAGATATTCAAATTTTGTTACTGCAATGTAAGTATGCTATAATTTATAGAAATGAAAGATGAGTCCCAAATCTGTCATTGATATCATTCACATGAAATGTTTTTTACAGTTAGTTTTACATTTCTTTTCTGTCATACATGTATTAGTTTTAAAAGATTATGATGTTGAGTCTGACAAAAATTACTAACCTGCCATAAAACTCCTATACATCAGAATTTGTACTTATAATTAAGAAATGGTCCAAGTGCACAAACGTTGCCAAAATTCCTCTCATTGTGATTTATCAAACAAGTTACCCCTTGATGTTTCTGACCTGAGCGCACTCATGGCTGTTCCCTCACTCAAGTGACCTTAACTTTGTACTGTGGATGGTTGTGGGACTTGACATAAGGTATTTTGGGTGTTTTTTTTACTTTTTGTGTGAAATATATAAGACAAAGATTTTGATTTTCTTTCAAAGGTACCTTGATTATGTATGGAAACAGAGAGAAAGAAAGACTTTATATGTATAAGTTGTCTTTATTTTGAGTGTGCACA
Organism: Phyllaplysia taylori; assembly: GCA_032273245.1. NCBI lineage: Eukaryota > Metazoa > Mollusca > Gastropoda > Aplysiida > Aplysiidae > Phyllaplysia > Phyllaplysia taylori. Next base: position 5,415 of record JAUKPP010248616.1, on the reverse strand, counting down.
ATCCTGTATTTATGCCCTCTATAGATATCTTTTCTTATAAAATGATATACAAGGTCGTTTTTTGTATACTGATCAATTCTAAACTGAAGTAAATCGAAGACAGTAAGAGATAGAAACATTCTGTTTTCTACTAATCAATGCTCATCCATTTAATTTTTTTCGGTACCAAAATCAACCGATTTTGTTAACACACTATGCGATAGCGCCAGTTTGCCTCAACAGACCCTGGTTTGTAGAGCGCAAAAATGAGGCTAATCTTGCATTTACCAAGTAGGCTATGTCTTCTGCGTTTACAAAGAAGATTGTGTCAGAGAAAATTCCTACTGAGCACAGCATGAAAAGCAAAATAAAAAACCCTATCAGAATTTGGAAAAAAAAGTTTGGTAGAAGCTGGTTATGTAAATTGCTATAATAACGAAGAGAACAAAAGGTGGACTTGCGAATTGCATTGTGCCCGATCAATTGAAAAAGACGATTTCATTAATTTGATGCTCCAAGAAACATCCATCACTGTCCAACTCCGAATAATAAAACATAAATTTCTTTTTCGTATAAAGACATAAAGCCAGAGCTTGGTAGACATTGAACTTTAAAAAACAACATTTTTAACCATCTTTTTATTGCCTTACCGTGGTTCCTGGCAGTCCTTCTCTTTGGTATACCAGTGCGCTGTTTTGACGCCATAACCTGAAAGGGCCTTATTCCACTAACTCCTTTTTAAAATGCATTTTCTTATCAACATAATCTTGATAAGAAGCCCAGACAAAACTTAAATGGCCAGGGAATGATGTATCGTTTTAGAGTTATTCGAGTTTAGAATCGATCAATATAAAAAAAAAACCCCACTCTGTTTTTATATAGACTATGGCTTTGCATTGGCATTCAAGAGCATTGTTGAGACCTCTCAGCCTTATTACAGCACCAGACCAACTCTAGAAAAGTATAGGAATAACACTATACATCGAAATACGACATAATAAATATTTTTCAAATCTTACTGCAAAATATAATTTTCAGGGTTGATAAAATTACTAAGATTAGTAACAATAAAGGAATTGGACACCTTTAGGCAGTGGTAAAATCCTGCTGAATTTTCATGAAGGGAAATAACTTTGATCTTTTTAACATTTTATGAAATTTTGTGCATTACTTCCCTTCCCTCCGATATTCATTCACAAGTATACATCTAAGAGTCTCTGGGACAAATGTGTATCCCGTGATTTCAAGTCATATCCATAAGATTTCTGGGAAGGAAACTATATAAGTAGAGTGTACTTTTTTAATAATATTTTTATGAAAATGACATTGTGTGCAAGCTGGTTTGAATGTAACTGTTTAATGCCAATATTAATCAAAGTTATGTTTCTACTTCTTTACCTCATTTAAACCCGGTGCCCTGACGGGGAACCAAACATGCCTTTGAAGTGACCTTATTGGTGTTTCTAGGCAGCATGAAACTCCAAGCACTGTCGAACCTGCCCAGGACGGCCACTCTTTGTTGAGAGTAAAGTGGTAATCTTTGGCAGGTCAGATGAACATGAAGTGAAAAAAACAAAACCCAACAGTTTATTTCTATTCCGGATGTTTTTAAAATGTTTGATTCTTTTTCCTTTCGGAGAGAGTAGGGACTGGTGTAGGCTTTGTAGTTTTGTTGTTCAGATTGTATCAAACGTGGGAGATAAAATGCCAGGGGAAACAAAGAAATGTGCTGTTGCCACTCAACGAACAAGCAGCAGCTCTGTGGCAAGTTTGTTATTTCTGCCTGGGTAAGCAGTGGGGCCCCTGGCTTTGCCTTCACTTTGCGTCAGTTAGGAATTACACTACACTGTATTGCAAATTATGAGAGGGGTTAATAACCACAGGTGAATGGATAAAGATGGTTGCTTGCCATATTCATCTGCAGCTGAAAAGTTGTTACCAAATGATCAACATGGGTAAGCGCTAACATTGCAGGTGCTCAGTGCTGGTCGGTAAGGATATAAATTGTAGGAGGGTCTACTATGTAACAGCAATAGGTGAATAGAATGGGGACTGGCGGCTAGGACTAGGAGCCGTCATCTGTCCACAGTGATAGGTGCCCATGATTATGGCAACATGTTGGGGGAGTAGAGGATCTAGTGGTCGTCTTGGGCAGGTTTTTGTGGCTGTTGATCAGTAAAATAGGGCGGTCGCATTGTATTGGTGGTCGTCTTGGACAGTGTCATTATATTGAAAAAATGCAAGAAGAAGGAGAGTGGGAAGTGATTGTTTGGACAGGTGGTCACTAGTGCAGGTTTGACTGTAAAACAAAATGAAATCCGATGCGACAACGGTGTCCTTAGTAACTTGATATGTGCTTGTTGATTTAACCACATTTGTTTATTACTGACGTGTTCATATCAAAACACCATGTCTCATGTTGCTGTTGTTAGTGTTAATCATTGGCTTTGTTGATATAATGCATCAGATATTGCTTGTGAAAAAAAGATGGACTGTTTTTGGCCAAGCTCTTTCAGAGGGTCAGCATAATATTCCCCAAATTGTTGGCATATGTAATAGAAAATATTGGGAGAAGTTATTAATCAATTGTAAGCGCACTTAATTATTTTTTGTTTGTTTATGATGATCATATTGTCATTCAAATATTTAAAAAAATATATTTGATATTAATTTTTACATTTTCTCCTCCATTATGAGCTCAATGAATACAAATCAAATCATGTTAGATTTTCATGCTGATTACTTATGGATTGCCAAAATTTTTTTATTTTTCAGGACATTGTTATTGTATCATCCCAGTCAAGATATAGGCGCTATATTTTACTTGACGATTTATCTTTAGGATTTACTTTTGGTTAAGTGTTTTATGTGTGTGGAACTACCCAGTCACCATTTTTTTTCACTTCTAGCTCATTTTACAGTTTGTAAAGCAATTATATCTATGGTAATGACAATTCCCAGATAAATTCTATTTTACCTCATTGTGCATTTTTCTTGTTTGCATAATAGTGTATCTCATACTCATTACAACTCAGAATGTAAGGAATATGAAGACTTGATCTAAAAGTTTCTGAGGTTACTTCATCACTTCGGCCTACTTGTTGTTCAGCAGCAAGAGCTACTGGAAGCTGGAGAGAAGGATTTTGAATTATGACTGATGATAGAACAATTGTTTCATTCCTTTTTGTGTACTCAGGAGTAGCAATTGTTTGAATTGTACTGACGTCTTTTCTTTTGATGTGTTTTCAGGTGATCAATCTAATGTATCTGTGTTGTACAGATTTTTTAGTCCTTTGTTGTTATTTGTAGTTTACTGTACAAGATTTTTTTTTCATGACAAAGATTGTTGTTTTTAAAGCCCGAGACAAAAGATAAACCCAGTGATAATGAATCAGTAATATTACTTTAATGTATAATCCTCATTGGTTTAAAAAGTTTCAATGAAATCCTCTCCTCCAAGGGTCTGTCTGAAATACTCAACTCTGTGTTTGTTAACACACATGAAATCCATGTCTTTGGCTGCTTGGCCTTTTTTTGCCCCATGATGCCTCATAATGCAGGTAAACATCTTTTGTCTAATGCCATGAGACACCCTAGTTTTGTTTGGCTCGTCATGCTTTGTCTACTGTGCTTTGCATGCTTGTCATTGAAATGTATTCGTCTTGTGAAATTTTACTCTAGCAATAATTCTTTTGTATTGACTGACGTCTGTGGTGAAATGGCTAGGCTCTTCAACTGTCACGCGGAAGACCTGACTTCGATCTTTGCATGCAGGCGATCTGTGGTTTTCTACGTGGGTTCGTCCCTCTCAGCCCAGGTTGGCCCTGACAGGCAGGGTCGAAGTAGCCTGTCTCTTAAATGTTTAGAAACCAAATCAAACATCTGTATTGCTGGTGTCTTTTGGTCACGAGAGGTTATTTGTTCATATAATGGTCCATATATATGGGGTTGTTCTAGCCATCCCTACAAATCCAGCAGTCGTCCCTAGTAAGTATCATATCATTTCATCCAAGCTATGGGCAAATGTTCCTTGATGTGTGGCAAAATCAATACTATTCTATCATTAGTTTTCTCAACCCAGCTATGCAGTCTCGGCCTGTGGCCTGTGGATCTCACGTCTCTTGACTCAATTTGCGTGTGTGAGGGATATAGAGCAAAGCACCCTGGACTCCTCTTTTACGCACAGTCCCACAGTCCGTCCCTAGTTTTATGTCAGTAGGCCTTTGCCTCCTTTCTTTCTCGGGGTCTCACCCTCTTCACCCTTGCTATTTTTCTTTATTTCTCTCTTTCTCTCCTTTTTCCTGGCAATTGGCCGGTGCTCTGGTGTGGGGTGCTTTTTTCTTAATGTGTCACGGTTGTCCTATTCTGCTTCCCAGCGTAAAAGACCTTTCAGTTTTCATAATATGTAAAACCCTAGCAAACAAACCACCGACGTCTGCAATGTAATGGTTACTTTTTTCGCATGTTATATCACTCTGATGGGGCCGCGTATCGGCAATTATTTAATCGAGTATCTCAGTCTCTCTCTGGGGATGTGGTGATGTCACCATCAGCCCGGGTTGGCCCCAAGAGACAGGGTCGAAGTAGCCCTCCTCCTCAATGATCTAACAGTGTTGCATGATGCATAAGGTCAAAATCACTAACGAACAAATCACATTTCCTTCTTTTGTTTTCTTTCTATGATTTCTTTCTTTCTTGACTCTCTCCCCTCCGCCATCCCTAGTCCCCACTCTCTCTCTCGCCCACGAGTGGATGGTTGGCGGTAGCTCTGTCATTACACTGGTCATAGTCTTCTTCTACTTTTTTCTTTTGTATGCGTAACTATTATCCTTATCCGAGGGGCTTGAGCCCCGGTGGTTTCTGGATCTGGAAAGTAAAAGTCCTAATCAACTTCCTGGCGCCGAAAAGACCTTCATGTCGGACATAGTGTCGTAATATCTTAACCATTAACCAACCAACTTACATATATTGTATCTTCATTTTGTTTCTCTACCTCGCCTGTGTGATATAAATAGTCAATACCATCCACAGTTCTCTCTTTTATCCTTAAGTTTATTGTACTGTTTTGTCCTCAGATCTACTATATATGTCTGTGTGAGGTTGTAATTAATTGAAGGCTACCATCTGCTTTCCCCAACGCTTTCCTTGCATTGGTTCTCGGCTATTTTCCTTTTGTTGATGGTCTCTGTGCATCATATGGGCCCTTGTGCATGCGCTCATACTTGATTACCTGTTACTATTAATGTAAGGTGTCTCAGGTTTTAATGATTTTTTAAATTGAAATGCCTTTACCTCCTCATTTCTGGTACAGGTATTATGAAAAATGTAATGAGCTAAATTGACCTGAGGGTAAACATGCGAAGTTTGCCAAACAAGTAGACAACAACCCCCCCCCCCCCATCCCACCCCCAAAAAAACCACCAACAACAAAATAAA
>JAUKPP010248605.1:0-10336 GCA_032273245.1 Phyllaplysia taylori | reverse complement strand
TTACAGAACAACGTGTGGGACTGGAATCTGAGCAAGTTCATACTCTTACACAACTTATCTAAAATCTTACACCTCAGGTTACAGAACAACGTGTGGGACTGGAATCTGAGCAAGTTCATACTCTTACACAACTTATCTAAAATCTTACACCTCAGCTTAAAAATAAAGATTGTTATTGCTCCTTGATCTGTGTATTGGTATGACTTTTCTTCATATACAGCCAGTAACAAAAGCTATACATCATAACACCAAAATGAACTCATATTTTTTCAAAGTTGGGACAATCTACCTATAAGGTATTGATAAAAGTGTCACTGGGTGCCGTAACGTCGAAGATGATGCCTCTAACAAATTGTGCCATTAAAAAAAAACCAGCACTTTTCCTCTCTATGCCTTTTCCCTTTCCCTCCTTTAGTTCCATCATTGTAAACTATCTGTTCCAGTTGTCTCCCTCAGTTCTGTCATCTCTCCATGTCCTTGTCTCCCTTTGTCTTTCCTCTTATCATGGGTAGCAACTGAATTCTATTTTTTAAAAAGCAGCAACTGCTCCTGAGATCGCAGGCCTCCTCAGCCTTTTCTAATTACTTCACTGCAACTATTTGCTGCCGATGATCTGACCCAAAAAAACAACAACAAAAAAAAATAATTTTAAAAAATAAGACAACAGAAAAAAATCCCCATGCCTATTTGATCACCCTGAGTCCATGCTTTGACTTACTTATTCCTCAGACTGTGGCCGTGTTCTGGTAAATCTTTGACTTCACCGCGCAGGGGTGGCAGCACCTTATAAAATACAGACAGGAAAACGTGTCACATCAAACTAACCTCACTGCAAACATAGAATTTTGTTTTCACATAGTTATTTAGCCCTACTAGAGGACATCAAAGAGCCTGGAAAAAAGATAATCTATCAGTAGTAACTCTTCTTGAAAATAAGAAGAAAGAGTGGATCACATTTTAAAAACAGCCAGAAGCTGCACCACACAAGTTAGGAGCCATTATTATCCTTTCTAGGTATGCAGAGTTGCCAACCTCTGGAAAGTCATTTCAGTAAAATCCAACGTCATTTTCAGTAATTTCAAAACTTTTTCAGTAGTAACCCGGTCGATCAGATCAGAGCAATGAGCCACATGGGGAAAGCTAAAAATATTGCCAATTCCACTGCAGCTTCAAAAACTTTCAATCAAGTCTATTTGACGTACACTAGGTCTATTCCTATTATTTTAATTCTTCTGAAAGTGAAAGCATGGAAATGAAACACTTGGAACACTCACATTCTGGAGCTGAGCCATTAATTAGATCTAATACTATAGGCCTACTTTTTTTTATTTTTAGCAACATAGCAACTGCAGTCATCTCTCCCAGCATGAGCTACGCTGGTATTCAAATGACATGACATGTTGAGAGAATGCGAAATTCGGGCCCTTTCCACTGTTTCAAACATGACACAGCCATTCTGCAACTGCAACTGCAACTCAACTGCGAGTGCGAGTAACTTTCTGGAGTCTGAACTGAAATGTCTGGCCCAGTGTTTTAGGTGAAGGGGGAGAAGACAATAAAGGAGGCAAACTAGATTAACTTTCTCCAGTTTAAAGAAATCTTTGAATCTTGTACAGCTTCAGCGAGAAAAAACAACTTCAAAACACAATGTGAATCACAATGATTTGCAGAAATCCCTAACGGTTTGGACGGTAAATACAAAATGTACACCAACGAGCCAAGAGCCAGGAAGCCGTGTTGGAATTATCTTATTGCTCTTCCGCTTTTTCATGACCAGAAGTCATGTTGGGATTATTTTATAGCTCTTCCGCTTTCGCTTCTTCTGACCGGAACAAGTCGTTTTTTAATAGTTCTATTTTTTTTTCGCTCTTCCCCTTATGCAATTTCCGTCAAAACTATGGTTTTGCCGTAATCCCGTAAACTTCAGCCCGATTCCGTACAAATTACGGAAAATCCGTAGAGGTTGGCAACTCTGGGTATGTTATTCCTCGAGCCTTTGACCTTGCATGATTTAGCTCATCACCAGATGCACTTGGTATCCATCTAAGTTTGTGGGCCACAAATAGGTTAGTACCGTTTGTTTTCACGATGGAAAACAGTAATCAGAACAGAAAAAAATAGTACTGTAATTTCAGAAAACCAATAGAGTAATACCTCAAACCAGAGGTGGCAACTTGATTTTAAAAAAACACCTGAACTTTTCCAGAGCACCCAAGAACACTCCTATGACGCTCCCATATGTTATTGATAAAATTAATGGACTTAAAATGTTCACAAATTGAAGAAGAATCTGTATTAAAAGCTTTCTTAGAGAGGGCGTCTGGGAGCTTGCCCCCTGAAGCCGAGCTAATTTTACTATTGAGAGTAGCACAAGATTTCCACTGGAGTGTGCCGTTGTGTAATAAACAGAGATATTGTTTTAATAAATCAGGTTGTCCAAAAATCTTACATTAGACTGATCAATACAATGCTTTTGAATGTTCATGCAAAGGAAAATGCTTTCAAAGACAAATCACCTGCATGAATTTAACAGGCCTTCATAGGTTTAAACAAAGAGCATGAAGTATGATGAAGTCTGTTTTCAGCAGAGAGCACAATAATAGCCTGACAACACCGAAAGAGAGAAAAAGAGAAAGAAAGAAAGAATGAGCGTGTGTGTGTGTGTGTGAGAGAGAAAGAGAGAGGGGGAGAGAGAGAGAGAGAGAGAGAGAAAGCTAGAAAGAGAAAGTGAGAGGGGAGTGACATCTGCTTAAACTTTTGATAACGTTGGTAGACAGAGAGAGAGAGGGAGGCGGTGATGAAGAAGAAGAAGCGGAATTTTGAACAGCAAATCGTAAAATCATAACGCCAGCAAATTTCTGAGAGAAATCGTAGTGATTACGCACAAATCGTAATCAACAGTAGGTCTTCAATCCTGCCCGTCAGGACCAACACCGGCTCAGAGGGACAAATTCAAAGAAAAAAACGCAGATTGAACTCAAGACTTTCGTATGATAGGTGAAAAGCCTAACCATTAAACCATGGACTACAGTACTCATAATCAATCTAAGTTTGTGAGCTACAAATACAATTCAACTGCTCGATTCTACTTGACTCACCTTGCACCTACAGAATTTCCTGATGGCACGGTTATGACGACAAGCCTCACATAGGCAGTGAAGAATTGGTGCCAAGCTCTCCTTCAGGTTTTTAGATGGCTGTGGAAGATAGGAACAAACAGGTCAACATTTTCATGCTTGCAACCTGGAAATATATAAAAAGGCATACACCAAGCATAGACAACAGACAACTGAGTAGAACATTATGTAAGCAAATGCAGCTAATCACAAGTTTAAAATGTATTACATTATACCAAGGCAGCATATCCGCTTGGCATTGGGGTTTTTTCTTTGGTTTTGGCTTAACGTCCCCTGCATCATTGTAAGGTCAGTTAAGGGACTGGCTACTTCAACCCTGCCTGTCAGCGCCAACCTGGGCTGAGAGGGACATTGTCCCAGCAGAAAAACGGAGATATACTCGATCAAACAAACTGCCCCACGCAGGCCTCAAACTCACGTCCTCTGCGTGACAGGCGAAGCACCGAACCATTACACCACAGACACTGGTATGGATACTGTACTGCCACAATTGAATTCCATAAATCTTATCATATTTCATGTCTCTCTATTCATTTCACAGTTACACTGCGTGTTCAATCAATGTGTAAAATCTACACACAAAAAAGGTGGACAATGACAAACCAAATCTAGCCGGTGGTCCAGGAACTCCAAGATGACGTTGATAGCCTCCATGTTTTTCCCATCGTACTCGATGTCCTTACAGTCCATGGCTTTGTCGTCCTCCACCATCGGGGTGAGCAGCTCCTCATAGAAATCGGCCGGGATATTGATGAGCAGGTTCACAATGTGACTGAGACAGGAGGAAAGCAAACAATATACAAACATGCAATATGATTTGTAAATAAGGTGGTAGACTGTACTCCTTGATAGTAATGCTTTTCTTGTATGTGCCATGTAGAAGAAGGGAGCGAGATTCATGACTAAATATGAGAATACAGGGCAAGTTGGAAAAATATTGTCAACAGCAGAGGAAGGAAAGATAATTAAGGCTATGTTGTAGTGGTTAGGCTCTTCGCCTGTCATGCACAAGATCCGAGTTCAATCCTGGTCACGGACAATCTGTGTTTTTTTTCCTGCTGGGATTTTTAACCTCTCAGCCCGTGTTGGCCATGATAGGCAGAGTCAAAGTAGTCTATCTCTTAAATGACCTTACAGCGTTGCCAGGGATGTAAAATTGGTAACCAAACTAACCAAAAAAGGTTAGGAAAAAATAAGCCATGTCACATCTGAGATGCAAAACTAGACAGCCATTTCTAATTGAAGCTTTCACATGATTAATGGGTAAATGTCTGGTAATAAACCACTAGAGTTATGAAACAATAACCTTTTTAAAACACTGGAATGGCCACAGCAAGTTATAAAATATTCTAAGCCTTGGCGTAAGGGTCCAAAACTATGTCAAACATAAAAAAATTTAGTGGAACTTCATAGGAGCTTTTGCCTTTGGAAAAACTATGACTACAGAGCTTCTTCTCACCTTTGCAGGTCGTCTCTTTTCTCACTGGACATAATTTTACTCATGAGCAGATCATGCAAGATGCTGACCAGACGCATACAGTGAGCCTCCTCTTCCTGAAGTCACCAGAAACACAGATGAGGTTTACATTAACAATCAACGAAAATACACAAGATCTGGTACATGGACAAATAAGCCACATGCACAACAATGTATAACAATTGGTGGTGTATTAAAGGATTACTTTTAGGGAAAGAAAAGTATGGCCTTAATCAATCTTCATGAGGTAGATCCTACGTGTAATCGATTGAAGTTTCCAGTGCACAAAGCCACTTACTGAGCCACTTACTGGCTCTGTTAACAGCAATTAATACAAAATAGGGAAAAGTCACAGTAGGTAATACTTGATCCAGATTTTTATTAACGATTGTTGGGTCATTATCAGTGCAAGAAAATAGAAGAACAGTATCCCTTAGAAAAAAGTAGGAACAGAAAACACCAGTGTCCATCAACTACCCGAGAAGAGCTAGCTCGCATAACAAAAACACTTATCAACATCAGTGACAAAACTATCTACGTCCTGAGTTGTAAATATGCCAGTTTTGTGTAGCTACCTCATCCACAGATTTTTTCTCCATCGAGATGGTGAGGTTGAAGAGAATCTTGAGGATCTCAGCACACAGCTCCACCTGTTGATCAGCCAGACCTCGTTCCTGAGATTCTGCGTCTCGTAAAGTCAGGTCCAGAACCTCCATGAGATATGTGAACCCGTGCAACTCATACCTGACTTTTGGTCTGAGAGGAAGCGATAAATTGAAATTGAATCAAAATCACTGGAATGTAAATGTATCATGATGAAAAATTCACATAAAGAGCTTCATCACAAAAACACATTCTATGCAAAAAATAATTTATATTTCTCCCTTTTGATAACTTATAGCCAAGAGTCTTATGGCAAGTAAAAAATCATTACAAAGCACATTTTTTGCTCATAAATAATGGCAGGAGCATAGATTTTGTCCTTCACAAATATTGGTAAATGACGACAATAAAGTGCAATCTCCTCATTTTTTTCCTATAGATGTACATCGCATTTTGTGATGAAGCTCTGTACATGCACATCACGTCCGTGACCTTGTTTATGAAATACAGGAAAACATGAAGCTCATACTTGACTTTTAATTTAAGAAGAGTCAGAATCAAAATGAATAGGAATTATATACATGTGAAATTAGGAACATTTCAGACCATCTGGTTTATGGCATGCCATCATTGGTTTGATCTGCCACGATTAGAAAGAATTTACTGGTCTCTAAATGATTTTATCGAGTAGATCTATACGTACACTGATTGTATAATATCCATTATCGATATGTCAAATGCAATTATCAGCACTAAACGAAATTTGTTCCTATCAGTAGAGAGAAAAAGTTCCAGTTAAACATTTCTTTTCAAACAATCCTGAATACAACAGAATTCTTTTTCATTCAAACAAATTTAATTTTGATTGAAAAGAATGGCTATCCCTTACCTTGTTTCAATACAGGTAGGCAAGGCCGTCAAGAGAAATAATATTCGCATATCAAAGAACTGAGGAGGAAAAAAGTAATTTCAATAACATCCAAGATCTACTTAGGAGGAAGTTACATCTACAACACATCTAAAGAAAATAAAGCTTTGAAGAAATTGAATGCCTATAAATCAAGCGTAAAAAAATGGAGCCTGGCACAAACAGACCCACTTCTAAAAAACATTGTTTTTTCTATTCCATTAAATTGATTATAACTTGACTCTTATGTCAAACACAAAAACAAAACAAAAAGAAAAAATCCCTCAGTTTTGAAAAGAAATATTGAAACCATGTAAAATTGTAACCAACAGAATTTCTGGCAGCAAGTACATCAGACAAAATCACCAACTGCCTCACTGGCAGTGTGGTAGAATATGGTTATGCTGTCCGCCTATCATCAGGGATGCCCCATGGCCAGGAAAAAAAAACCTGAACTTTCTGCAGTCCGCTTTAGTACCGGCAATAAATTGATGAAAATAGGTAAGAAAGTACAAAACACAATGAAGTGTTCTTGTGTAAAAGCTAAAAATCAGAGGCCCCGGAAAATCCCTAAAAACCGGATTTCCGGTTTTAACCGGAAAAAGGGCATCCCTGTATCATGCGCAAGATCCGAATTCATTCCTGCATGTGGACAATCATCTTCATTTTCCTGTTGGGATTATTTCCCTCTCAGCCCGGGTTGGCCCTGACAGACAGGGTCGAAGTAACTGACCTCTTGAATGAACTTACAGTATTGCAGGGGACGTAAAACTGGTAACCAAACCAAAAACCAGCTGCTTCTTTATTCATGCGAGCTGCATAAACAAAAGACTGAAAATTCCTGAATAACAGCCAGACATACCTTTACATCAAACTGAACGTCTGGATCCCCATAAGTTTTGAGCCTCTGTACAACTCCGACAACACAGCCTGATTTACTGCAATGAAATAAGCACACAAAAGTCAGCCTCCATCAGAGAGAATACAATACAAAAGCTTTTCACTACAAAAACTCATGACTCGAATGCCAAATTAATGGCCATTACTATACATAGGAATAGCCTCTAAGTCATTGCTCTCTTAGTCTTAGTTGGCTGTCTCCAGAGATAAAGCTCAAAATTCCATGGAAAACACATATTCTGTCACTTTCTGTTTTCTAGAACAATATTTGGGCTTAATCACTATAAAAAAGTGCCACTAATTTTAAAACTCAAATATTTCAGATTGATAAAACTATTGAAGGGACTGCTGTAAATTGGCCACCTTGTACTATTAAACCATATATACAAGTAAGCAAAAAGAAAATATCTATCACACAGTCAAGTATTTACAGAGATGTAACCTAGTCCTATTGAATGGGATAAAAGGACATATGTGATTTGCCTTTGGACACCAAAATTACGATAGCAATGTCTGTTTTTATTAGTTCAACCAAATATAATATGTACGATAGTCACAAAATGGGATACTTACCAGCAATATCTTTGAGCTTCGATGCTGTTGAAAATAACATTACAAAGACACTTCTGTGCCTCAACCATCACTGAAACGAAACAAAGACCAAATCAGATGATACAGCAAAGGGTAGAATAAACAAACCTTGCTTTAAAAGCACTATATATTTTACCATGCAGTCGAACCTGCCCCAGTGACCACCCGTACAAACAACCACTTGACATATCCCCCTTGCATGCTTCTGACATACAATTTTTTTTTGGGGGGGGGGTTTGGTTTAACGCCCCATGAAACTCTGTAAGGTCATTTACGAGGCGGGACCTCTGAATTTTACGTCCATCTCCGATAGGACGGGGGTCGGAGCCATGAAAACTCCGAAAAAATCCTGGGGATCCTACCAGGATTCGAACCCCGGACCTTCCCATCTGTAGGCGGGCGCACTACCGCTCGGCCATCGACGCCCCCTCAGGCCCCTGACATACTATAATCTGAGGAGCTTTTATAACTGTCCCCCTTGTCCTCTATCTCTGAGAGAGGCAATAACATCAAGAGTTCCCACCTCAGAAAGGACCGTACAACATTGTTGCCACAGTGTTATCAATACGTGACCATCATTTAAAATAGATCATATCATTTTCCTCAGTGCTATCGCCGTAACCGCTAGTCAACATAATTTTTGGGGGGAGAGGAGACAACGTTCATTTTCCTGAAAAAAACTATGCGCTTTCTATTGAATTTTGAAAAAAGTTGCCATCACGCTGAGTGAGCATAAAAATGAATAGATTTATAATGCAAAAAATATATATATATTGAACAATTTGGGGGATTAAAACTACACACTTTGCCAATGACATAATTACTTTTCTGAATCATTATCATAACATGCCATGCAGCATTGGCATAATGATACTAACAGTAAAAGCAATTGAAATCTCACATAATGTTCACAATGCCTATTGAATAGGATTTTCATAAACAGGTACTTTGCATGAAATATCTGCTTGACATATTCTCTACCTGTCTGATCTCCATCAAAAATAGAAAGAGTTAATGCATCGACATCTTGTGTTGCGTAGTGTTCAATACCAGCCACAGTGATCATAGTACTGAGGGCTTTGTCACTAGTCAGTGACTGCATGTTGGATTTGTCTCGACTCAGGATGCGGAACGCTTGAAGGCAGGCAATGGAAGTCTTGGGAGCAATTTGCGGCTTCTTCAACCATGTCAGGATTGCCTCAACACAGTCCTGTGATTTTGAAAGATGTGAAAAATAAATGAACAACACAAGCATAGAGGAATTAAATTGTTTTATCTCCAATAGGATCTAGTTACAGAATTATATTCAAAAGTAAGCACATGACTTCAATGACACAAAAGCTAAAAAAATAGCAGCTCATTAAACCTAGTGAAAACTGTAATTATATAATTATTATAGATGTATTCTTTGAGCATATGTCGGAAGCTTTCACCCATAGTTGCTTTCAAATTGGCTTGGTTTTTTTTTTCTTCTTTCAAACAATCTTCTTGAATTCACCATGGAATTCATTTTAAAGAGATGTAGAGGGTCTTAGGTCACAAAAAAGCATTTTTATTTTAAAAATGGTCCGACTTTCAGAAACAGTGAACTATGTTCCCCTTGATTTGATGATCACCTGATTTCATGGAATTGTAACACAAGAAAGCCCAATCTTATCATAAAACAACAACAACAGGATATAACTTTTTACTAGACGTTGATAACAACAGGGATTAGAAGCACTCTATATTTTAAGCTTATAACATGCAATAGAAATCTTAATGCTTACCTTTTTATCATCCACATCCAGATTAGGAAATGAAAACACTTGAGAGTTCTGAAAATGAAAATAATCAATGGAAGATGACAACCATAAACATTTAAATTTCATTTCCGTAATAAGACATTGCTATTGTCAGAAATCATGTGATATAATTCATTTGGTCACTTTGGTTACCAGTTTTACGTCCTCTGCAACACTGTCAGTAAAGGTCATTTAAGAGTCTTGCTACTTCGACGCTGCCAGCCAAGGCCAACCTGGGATGAGAGGGGAAAAAAACAGCAGAACAAAAATGCAGAGATGCTCTGCACACGGGATCTATCTTGCTTCTTCCACATGATAGGCAAATAGCCTAACCCCATAGCGCCAGTATGTGATATTCATAAACAAAACACTGGATGGTCACTTAACAAAAATATATTACAGTCGAACCTGTCCAAGACGGAAACTTAAGGGAGTCAAATAAAGTTTCTCTGTCTTCCGCAGGTTCCGTCTTGGACTGAGCCGTGGCAAAAATTTCACACCTCCCAAGTCCTTCCCTATTCTTGCCACCAGTTCGTGAACTTTTCAAACTGACCGGGACCGATGACTCCACTGACCGACGACTTCATCAAAGAGCTGGGAAGACGGTGCGGGATTTCACACCTCTCCTAGCTTGTGGTGAGTCAGTCGGTCAGTTAAGTTCACCCGAAGAGCACAATCAACATTTGGTTTGAAGGGGTTTTCAAGTTTTTGATGACATTTTCACTTTATTCTTAGGCCGTGCTTTTTGTGTAATTTAAAAAATAAAATGTTAATTCTTAAAACTGTTGCATGTTGAGTGTTTTTGTGTGTGTGTGTGTGTGTGTATGTGTGTGTGTGTGTGTGTGTCTTTATGTTTGCGGTGATCTTTATTCTATTCGTGCTATCTATTTTTCCAATTTTCTTTTTTTTTTTGGGGGGGGGGGGGGGGGGGGGGGGG
>JAUKPP010248594.1:0-12940 GCA_032273245.1 Phyllaplysia taylori | reverse complement strand
AGGGACGTTGGCCTAAAACTGGTAGCCAAACCATCTAAACCAGGATACATGTGTTGTATTCTCATGTAAAAAAAAAATGTGGTAGGATTTTTCACCCTGAGGTAGGATTTTTTTTGGTAGATTTCGCTGGACACCCTGTATGACTGAGGTTATTAATAGTAATTTATGGTTATTTTCAGATCACAATCATTGGGGCAAAGCGGGACGGTGATTTGGAAGTTTACTACGGCAGTAACGTGACAGATGTGGTGGAGAAGTCCAAGTCGCAGTCGATCCTTACCTGGCCACAGCTGAGCTTCCTCACGGAGCGCCACGCCTTCCAGCCGTTCAACGCCTCCTGCATTGGGATCTCATCGACCCAGAGCTACACAGTCAGCTTTGCGGTAAAAAGTAAGTAGACTAGGGTTTGGTTACCAGTTTTACATCCCCTGCAACACTGTAAGGTCATTTAAGAGACGGGGCTACTTCGACCCTGCCTGTCAGGGCCAACCCGGGCTGAGAGGGAAAAAACTGCAGATCGTCCATGACTGGGATCGAACTCGGGGTCTTCTGCATGACAGGCGAAGAGCCCAACCATTGCACCACAGTGCAGGTTCTAGGGATATTGTCTTCTGTTTTCTTCTGGTGGTTTTTCTTTTTCCCGGCATTTACATTTTTACTCTAAGCACACTATCCCGAATATATGGTGGACAAAATTATTCAGATGAGCACCACATGGAGATGACATTTCCACCCTCATGCGGGAGGGGGACAAAGCAAACTCACGAAAATCTTTTTTCCTCTTTCAGATGTGGAGATTTGGTTTGTGGCCTACACAGCCCTTGGCGTCCTGCTCTTCCTCTTTGCCCCGTCATGGAGCAGGTCAGTACTGGGTCTATCGTTTTCTTGTTGTTGCTGTAACTTCTTTGTTGTTTTGGGTTTTTTTTTGGTTTTTTTTACTTTGCTGTTGTTTTGTTGATCAGTCACTCAGTGTTTCCAATTTCGCCTATGTAGCTTGCCCCAAGTTGTGTATCGCTGCTTGCTAATTTTTGTTTAGAAAATGTTGGGCACAACTTTTGTATAATTAGTGGCTATCTGTCAACTCATTTTGACCATTCTGCACCGCGGATGATTTGCAAGCGCTCTGGTGTAGCCTGCTCCATCTGCTCCTATCTCTTCTATGTGTTGCTTTTGCCCCAATGTACATTATGATGCTGAAAAGACCTTATGGTGTTGTTGCAGCTGTAAAACATTATCCAAACAAAACAAACAAATATTCTCCTGCCTATTGAGATCAAGAGAGTGGCTTGGGGCTTACTAGTGTGGACAATTCATTCTAGAACTTTCAAAATGGTGCTGTTGTCTTTATCAACTTCTTAACCCTGTATAACCTTACAGTGAATGTCCTAAATGTGATTACGGTACATTTTTTATTCTATCTGCAGAGACTCTCTTCCTCAGTGTTCATAGTGCCCTTAAACGTCCACTGAACTAAACAAATTTGAAAAGTCTTGTGCACCAGTATTTGGTTGGCCGTCTTTTTGTTTCTTTTGTTTACAGTATTTCTATATCATGATGTTCCCCCCATTGAACCTGATGAAGGCAGGCGTCCTGCCGAAAATTTGTTCATCTCACGAACATTGAAGGTCTCCCATGTTCCCATTAAATTACCATGAACCATGTTAAAAATATCTGAAGTCTGGTTGAGTTTTGTAATTTTCACAAATGTTTGTATTTCCACGCGCGTTACAAAACTCTTTCAAATCCTTTAGGATCCGAAATTGCAGTACTGTATCTCTGTTGGAGAGCCACTTTCATCCTCGTCTCTATTTGGTTGGCAGGCCCTCTGGTGTGTCCGCCTTCTTCTCCTGCAACCTCAGTGTCACTGTCGTCTTGATCTATTTCCAGGCACTGAAATGGCATTATGCATCTGTTGATAGTGCTTTGAAACCTCAATGAAGTAAAACTCAAATGATCTTGTCTTTCCCCAGGAACACAATCCTCCATTACAGTGCTGGTGTCAGTTTCGGAATTGTCGGCTCCGTCCTCATCGTGCTTTTCATCCTCAACAAATTTTTGCCTCAGGTAAAACAACAATACTAGATCAGCTTTTTCAACTTTTTTCTAAGACCCTAAACACACTCGTGATTTTTGTTTGCTTCAATAAATTTCTGAAGCAGACAAAATATATTTTCTTTGGAAACTAAGCCAAAAAACACAACATGTATGTGTAGACTTTGCTAATTTTGATACGCTGATTACAAAGTTAAAGTTGTGGTTATTTTTCTGATTAGATGTATCAAGAAATTACTCATGCGGAGAAAACATCAAAGAATCCCCAAAATTGAGGAACTAAAAATCACGGGTGCGTTTAGGGTCTAAGACACTCAATTTTGTATTCAGGGATAAATGGGTGGCTGGCGGGTGCTCTGGTGTGGTCTGCTACTACTCCTTCTTTTTTAAATGTTACGATTTTTCTTTCTTTCTAATGTCTTTTTTCCTTTTCTTCTTTCGTTCCACAGAGGCTGAAGACCCTGAGTTATGCTGCGTTTGCAGTGAGTGCGTCGGCGTCCATGTTCCTGCTGAGGTTTTTCCACTCCTATCTTCATTACATCATAGTCAACTACTGGCAGGTGAGACGTTTTCTCAAACTTGTTCGAATTTGAAAAAAGATTTTTTTATGCTATTGATATTATGTTCTTTACCATCTTTGCCTCTCTATGCCTCTTTTACGGTTTGTGAATTATACATTTTTGTTTTGGTATATTTGTTCTTTTTCCCTATCTTTTCACTGACTTGCTTTCTCTCTCCCTTCCCCCCTTCCCTCTCTCTCTTTACCTGCCTTCTTTCTCTCCCCCTCCTTCCCTTCCATTCCCCTATCTCTTCTCCTTATCTTCCCTTGTCCCTGCTTTTCTCCCCTACCATTCCCTTTTTTTCTTTATCCCCCTCTCTTTCTTGAATTCCAGTGTTGTTTAAATACATAAACATACACATAAAACGCCCTGCAGTCACCCTGTTTGACAGAAAAATAGATGTTGAGGGCCAGGCTTGAATAAACTTTTGTCTCTACTATGCCAGGTACTAGTGGGCTACGTGATTGTTGCAGCGGTCCTCAGCTTCGCTGTGGTCTACCGTTACGGCCCTGTGTCAGACCCGCGCTCACTCGACCTGGTCAAGTGGATGCTGCAAGGCCTGGGTTTGATCCTCATCTACCAGGGCTCGCAAATTCCGGAGATGTCAGTGGCAGTTATTGCAGGGACGCTCGCTGTTTACTTCTTCCCCCGCAGCGCTTTTGGCTGGCTACAGATGTTCAGGTCAGTTGAGATTAGATGATTTTGAGAAATTTAAATCTACAATAGTAGTAAGCCCTTTTCTGTTTGCATTTTTTCCGGTGTCTGTGGTGTAATGGTTAGGTTCTTCAGCTATCAATACACAGAAGACCGGAGTTTGATTCCCTAGTGGGGATGAACATCTAGATCCTTCTGCTGGGATCCACCCGTTGTTTCGTGTTGTTTCGTGTTGTCTCTGCTGTTACCTCCTCATCTATTGTCCGCTTAGCTCCTCATCGTACATTCCTCAATTTATTACCTTGTTACCTTGACTGACCACCCTCGGTCTCTGTCCTGCCTATACGTATCGTATTAGCCTTAGCTAGAGTATCTCCATGTATTCCCCACGCTACGTTAGTTGTATGTTTGACTCTGTCCTGTGCAGTACCTAATAAAGCTCTCTCTGTGTATATCATCGCATCCTGTGAACTTATTGAAAGTACTATATTATAATCAAGTCATATACGCAGTTGTATCATACATCCTAACAAAGAACCCACACGTAACATGGTGGCAGCGCACATGTAACACCCGTCTCAGTCCGGGTTGGCCTTAAAAGGCAGGGTTGAGGTGGCCCATCTCTTAAGCTTGAAATAGTTTAGCTGTCTCCCTTCTCTGTGGTTTCTGTATTCCTAAAGGTGCTCCAATCTCTTCATCCTACCCTTCTCAACGTGTTCTCCCACACGCACTGTGCTCAATTATCCACTGCTGTCTAAAATATTTTTAAGACCTGTTTTTGTGTACAATGACTCTATATATGGGTAAGAACAATGTTGCGATAGGAGCTGAAACAGACTAGAAATTGACTTTGTTGGCCTGTATCTCCGTAGTGATTCCAGTGGGTCTAACCTTACAGCCACCTAAAATTGTCATGACTCATGATTGGCGCTGTGGTGTGATGGTTAGGCTCTTCACCTGTCATGCGGAAAACCCGAATTAAATACCAGTCGGGGATGGTCTGCATTTTTTTCTGCTGGGATTTTTCCCCTCTCAGCCTGGGCAGGGTCGAAGCAGCCTGTCTCTGAAATGACCTTACAATGTTGCAGGGGGAGTAAAACTGGTAACCAAACTATGACTCAAGGGGGGAGGGGGGGGGGGGGGGGGTTGATGGGCGTTCTAGTGTCTTCTGCTCCTCCTACTTTTGTCTATGTGTTTCTATTGTCCTAATCCACTTCCTGACTGAAATGACATCACAGCTTTGATAACGCTGTGAAACTCCAACAAATTAACAAAATCATTAACAATCATTTGAATGATTTTCACCCTTATCTGCATGGACATGAACAGCAATGCGTTCATTCTTTCTACAGTCTCGGTGAAGATGATTTCCTCCCCTGACTGAGTAGCTATGAGATTGTTTGAAATGTCTTTCGCTCGTTGTTGTTTCAGATTTTTAAAGGCTTTTTGGGGATAGGTGTGTTCAGAGTTTGTTAGAATTGATTTCTTTGCTTGCATGAAATTTTTACTGAATTTTAATTTTTCGTAACACAAATCATGGAAGTTTATGCAATTTTAAATCGTCCCGTCCCTTCAGGTTTCATGTTTGAAAAAAATTATTCTGTTTAATTGAATTCTATTTAGTGCTTATTTTAAGTTGTGTCCAGTTGTTCAGAAATTCTCATTGAATGATACAGTTCATTTATGTGTTCGCTCAGTTCATGTTTGGTTATCTGACAAATCTATTGTGTGATTCCAGCCTTTAGTACTTTCACTCTTGTCTATATGTTGCGTGAGACTGGTGTGCATAAGTTTTTGAAAATTGTGAGTTGATGGGTGGTGAGTGCTCAGATGTGGTTTCTCCTTTCTAATTGTCCTAATGAAATTCCTGGTGCCGAAATTACCTCACAGTGTGTATAACTTAAGCCTCAAAAACACACAAAGTCTTGAAAACTAATTTAAAACCCAAATCTACTATCTTAAATGAAAGACTATTGTGTCTTGATAATTCAAATCCTCACAACGAATTATATTTTTGAAATCACACATCCACAGTCATAAGCATACGCACACGCGCTCATCCACCGACCCTCCCACCCCCCCCACACACACACACATACATTGTATACACACACACACACACACATTATGAACACACACATACATGTACACGACACACATGTTTGTTTTCACTCATGCACTCACACACACACTCCTGGAAAGAGAGCTCAATGATGCAAATCTTACTTGATCTCTTTTTCCATCAGGTATCGTTACTTCCCGCCAAAGCGGCGTCTTCTGACTGGGGAAGAGTTTGACAGAGAGGCTGAGGTGGAGACGGAGAAAGCCCTGAAGGAACTGCGGCAGTTTTGTGCGAGCCCGGACTGCAATGCCTGGAGAACCATCAGTCGCCTCCAGTCTCCATCCAGGTGAAGAAATGATTGGTTTGGTTTGGTTACCAGTTTTACGTGCCCTGCAACACTGTAAGGTCATTTAAGAGACAGGCTACTTCGACCCTGCCTGTCAGAGCCAACCTGGGCTGAGACTCTTGAGAGGGAAAAAAATCCCAGCAGAAAAAAACCCAGATCGTCAGCGATCGGGGATCGAACCAAAGTCTTCCGCATGCAAGGCGAAGAGCCTAACCATTACACCACAGCGCCGGTCTGTGAGGAAAGGATCTTGTAGTAATAGCAGAAGTAAGGGATAGATTACGTATAGAGGTGTCAGCCCTAAGGGGGCCACACACAGAATGCTTGAAGCAGAAAAACGTGAGCGTGATAAACTGGTGGCCAATCAATGCCACAGATGGAACTCTTCGTCAGTGTGTGCTTGGCGTTGATTGGCCACCAGTTTATCACGCTCGCGTTTTTCTACTTCAAGTGGTCTCTGTGTGGTCCCCTTAAGGTTGTTTTAGTGTCTTATTTCTTTTACTTAAGTCCTCATAAGTTTACTTCGGGTACTTTCAAAGTTTTGAGTTAATACCCAAAATGGGAGTTGCCCTGCTATTGTGAGAAGTTGTGATTTCGCCAGCCTTTATAGTTGTTGTTTTTAATGTAAAATTTCTTGTGTTTCTAACAACACCAAATTGTCTCCAAATACTTAAAGCTTGAGCCTTTCAGAACATTTTTCTCAGAGAGCAGGTTTTTGATATTTGGTTTGGATACCAGTTTTACGTCCCCTGCAACACTGTAAGGTCATTTAAGAGACTACTACTTCGATCCTGCCTGTCAGGGTCAACCAGGGCTGTGAGGGAAAAAATCCCTAGCAGGAAAAAAACCCAATGATTGTCTGTGCTCGGGGTTGAATTCAGGTCTACCGCATGACAAGCGAAGAGCACAACCATTACACCACAGCATCGGTAGGGTTTTGGAATGACCCCCTTAGCCTCAAATGTTTCCTTTTGGCATCATAATGGTAGATGGCTAAATCGTAGAATTTGGGAATTTGTTCTTCTTATTATCACAGGGTTTTATGTATTTTATACGAGAAACTAAATTAATGAATTACAGAGTTTATTCTTAATGTTACTGCTTTCTTTTTTCCATGTGGGCAGAATCAATCAGTTTTTTTGTTTTTATTTGCGAGAGGCTAGATTAATGATTTATAGAGTTTTCTTCTAAGTATCAATCTTTTTTTCTATGCAACTACATTAATGAATTGTGGAGTTTTCTTCTAGATTTTTACTCTTTACTTTTTTATGTGTGCAGATTTGCCAGTTTTATGGAGGGAGATTCTCATGTCCAGGACTCGGAGTGTTTTGAGCACAGCTCTGCCGCAGATGTCATTCCTTTTGATCTGGAGGATGATAGCAGCGAGTCGGAACTGAACTTTCCTCAGACAACGCCCAGATGATGAAGGAGAGGGAGGAGGGGATGGTTATCAACGGACAATGTACATTTCTGTGTGTGTGTGTGTCTGTGTGTGTTTTGGGAAGATGATAGCAGCGAGTCGGAACTGGACTTCTCTCAGACAACGCCCAGATGGTGAAGGAGAGGGAGGTGGGGAAGGTTGTCAACAGACAATGTACATGTGTGTGTGTGTGTGTGTGTGTGTGTGTGTGTGTGTGTGTAAATGTGTGTGTGTATGTTGGGAGGATGAAATGGTAACTGACTTCTCTTTCACAACGCTGGGGTGATAGAGGAGAGGGAAGGAGGAGGTGAGGAAGGTTGTCCATGCAATATGTACATTTGTGTGTGTGTGTGTAGATGTGTGTGTGTATGTTGGGAGGATGAAATGAGTGAGTTAAAACTGACTTCTCTTTCACAACGCTGGGGTGATAGAGGAGAGGGAAGGAGGAGGTGAGGAAGATTTTCCATGCAATATGTACAATTGTGTGTGTGTGTGTGTGCGTGCGTGTGTGTGTGTTTTGAGAGGATGATAGTAATGAGTTTGAACTGAGCATCTCTTTGGCAACACCGCGTTGAAGAAGGTAGAAGGGTAGGAGGAGGTGTGTGAGGTTGTCAATGGACCATGTACGTTTGTGTGTGTTAGATGGTGTATACTTGTGTGTGTCTGTGTGGGTGAGTAAGTGTTCTTTATAGAAGGCAGCATATTGTACGTCAGATTTGGAGGGGTTAAGGGTATCCAAGATATTTCTTGGTTGAATATGAATGGGTTTGGTGTTTGTCTGTATATAGGCCTATATGTGATGTGTGAATCATGAATAGAGCTGTCCCTAACACTTAACTTTAAGTTGCATACCTCCTCTGGAAAAACCCAGGGTTTTGCGGTTCGGGGGTGGCAAAAAAAAAAAGTGATGCCTCAATGCACAGCATAAAAAAAACCCTGGGTTTTTCCAGCTGAAGTACTGGATTTGGGATTGAACTATTAATGTTTTGGTTTTGTTTGCTTGAGAGGAAGGCTGAGAACAGCGTGGAAAAAAGAAAAAAAGAAATCATGTTGATTGTTGATGTGCAGATAATCAGCTTCTTCATTGTCCAGAACATGAGCAAGATCAAATTGACATTAGTGCTAGGTTGACCAAGAGGGAAAAATCTTGTACATCAGACAAAGAGAGAAGGGGCAGTGTTGGGACCACTAACAAGTGCACTGTATAACATGTATTTCCTACATTGACAGAGATTTTGTCTATATTTTGTCCTACCTTTTCTTTGTAACAATGGATGGGTTACTTATTTGTTCTTTTCCTCAAATACATGTATATTTTACTATATTCTCAATTTGCCATGTTGAAAAACCTTTGGTTTGCAATATTAGATTAAACACAGCAGGTTTGTGTCCTATTTTGTTTTAAGTTGATTTGTTCATTTCTAGGTTTGGAATGACAGAACAGGAGAAAGATAACATTGGGCATTATCTTCCTTTTTCTCCGTGCAGTATGTTGATCATTCATGAGTTAGACATGTACAAAGTGTTGTTTTTTTCTTTCCATTTTTAGACAGATGCGTCTAAAAATTTTTCGGGTTCCGTAGTTTTTTTGCTCTTTGTTATTATTGTGTGTAGCAGGACTATGTGAAAGTCCTTGATACGTGCAGACCTGTACATTCCACGTTGACTAGTTGTTTTAACGGTGCTGATTTAGTATGAGCTCTTTGCTCTATACGACTACTACTACGCCTGTGTTGACTTTTAGTTAAGTAGATAATTTTCTCTCAAGTCAGAAGAGCCCTCTTCTTCTTTACAGTTTGAGAGCAGTTAACTGGATGAGTTTGTAATTTTCTTTCACTCCGTCAACGACATCAACCCAGGTGTGGTCAACTGTTTTTGATGAATTCTTGATCTTAACTTTGTTAGTTAGTTAGTTAGTTTAAAGTTAGTTGTTTAAAGAGGCGCCAGCACCTTTGTCTGTTTTAGCCTCTTGGCAACACTGTGGTATTTTCCCCCTTAAGGGTTATTCCATCTGTGTCATGTCTATGCATGTCCTATTAAGGCCTTTTTTTTGTTTTTGTTTTTTGTGGCTTGAAATGTTCCTCTGCAAAGGTGCTGGTTCTGACTTAGGCTACAGAAAAGGAACTTGTAAAATTTTACTTGCATGGTCCAACCTATTCAAGAAAAGTGGAGTATTAAATAGATTATCCTTTAAAAAAGTGAAAATATAAAAGAATAATACCTCTAACTTTGGGAGGGAATGAGGTCCCTGTTTGTTAAGGGCTGGAGATTGTGAGCTGTCTGCTGTGGTTTGGACTCGAGCTGTGCCAAGCCTGACCTGAAAATAAACCGGGTAACTGTCTCGCTAAGCGTTGATGCTACGAGAATAGAGCTAATCATTGGTGAAAGCTGTCCGGCACAAGCCAGAGGTTTTTAGTTTTTAAAAAAATCTCCAGTTTCTCAGTTAGAGTAAATTATATGCAGTAAAATGTTAGCAATATTTATTGAACATTTCTTCGTTTCAGGCAGAGCATTTTTTTTACATAATGAGTTTTAGGTTGTTCACCTTCTTTGCACTTGCGCCCATGGTGCTAATAATACAGTTGAAACTGCTTAAGCAACCACCTGTTCAAGACAACCACCTGCACAAACGATCACTTTCCATCGACTCCCAAATTATATTTCTTCTATGTATTATCCCTCTCCAAGACGACCACCTGTGTAAAACGACCACTATTTTCTCGATATTGGATGGTTGTCTTAGACAGGTTTGACTGTACTGTACAAGCCAACGTTTGTCTGTGGTGACTTTGTGGCTCATATCGCTGGTGCCATGACATAGGGGTGAATAGTCTATTATGTTTGTTATGATATTCGCCCCTTTGCGAAACAACCAGCGATATACAGATTGTGTTACACCTTGTGTGTCCTATTTGTGGCAGCATTTTTGTTTTGTCTAAATACTACCATGTCTGATTTATTGTTAGCAAGTTGGAGAGAGATGGAACCCTATGAAAACATTATGCAGAATTGTGTCTTCCCATCATTACAAAATGTGTAGGACAATATCTTATTGCCCTTTTCTCAAAGGGGCGTATCATCAAAATTTTCAGTTTTGAGTTATCCCTACCATGGGATGATTTTTATTAAGATCTATGTCCTCTCAAAGTGGGGTATTGGCAACTTTGAGATCGGCAGAATTATTGAAAGTTATTGTTTTTTAAACAATGAGAAATTAAAGAGTGACTAAAACTTTGACGCGCTCTCCTGATTATTGTGAAAAATGCTGACATACCCTCCTGTGAGATGGACAACGATCTGATGTAGGTCATCTAAATTTTGCTTTGCAAATTGTTAACGGTGTTAAAGCATTTAGAAGATATCTACTTAATATTTAAGGCACAATCAAATTCTGTTGAGCATTAGTATTGTCTTTAATTGGATATCTCAGTTGAATAATAATGACGCATGGATTTTGCCGTCAGCTTTTTAAAAAAAGATGTTGCAGTTTTTCTCCATGTCTTGACTGATTTATGTTTTGCGTGTGTCAGTCAGGTGAAAGTGACACATTTTTTAGAGGAAAAACATTTAGTATTCAGCATCTCATCGAACTTCATGCTTTAATTTGTCAATTGCAAGTTCTCTTCCTTTTGGTGCTACATGTATAAAAACCTTTTTTATATACGGATCTCTGTGGTGTAATGGTTAATTTTTTTGCCTATCATGAGAAAGACCTGGGTTCGATCCCACTTGTGGACCGTCATTTACGTGTTTCTGCTGAGATTTATCCCTCTCAGCCCAAGTTGGCCCTGTAAGGCATAGTAAAAATACCCTGTCTTTTGAATAACCTTTCAATATTGCAAGAGATGTTAAAAGAATAATAACCAAACCAAACCTTTTTATGGTTTGGTGTGGTTACCTTTTACGTCCCCTGCAACACTGTAAGGTTATTTAAGATACGGGCTACTCCGACCATGCCTGTCAGTGCCAACCTGGGCTGAGAGGGGAAAAAATTCTAGCAGAAAAAATGAGATTGTCCTTATTGAGGGTCAAAGTCAGGTCCTCAGCATGACAGGCGAAGAGCCTAACCATTACACCACAGCGCTGGTTCTCACATCCAGTAGTGTGAGAGGAGATTATTGCCTGCGATTGTTACCTGCGATTGTTACTTTACTTTGCTGATCTCTGACAGCTGGACACTCGTCCTTTTTCAGCCGTCAATAGAAATGAGATTGTGACCTGCGGTTGTTACAGTTTTGTTTGACATTTTGTTTGTCTTGTGTGAAGTGCCAAATATCATGGTCATTCATTTGCCCAGGTCCATGTTGAACAGTTTGAGCCGATTGTCTCATCATGAAGATTCCTTGGTCTTTTTCTGTCAGCAATAGGCCATCGGCATTGTGGTGTAATGGTTAGGCTCTTCGCCTTGCATGCAGAAGACCCCGGTTCGATCCCTGATCGCGGACCATCTGGGTAATTTTCTGCTGGGATTTTTTCCCTCTCAGCCTGGGTTGGCTGGACGTTCATAAAATATAATTGTTTTTGTTCATTTTCTGAAAACCATGGCATGAAACTTCAACAAATGTGGAGTGACCATGATGAAATATCGTAGGAATCCTTATCATTGTAATTGAAATGACTTTGGTTTGAAGTTATATAATAATATATGCGTAGCTTGGCTGAAGGATTTATAGGCCTGTACAGTAGTTTGAAAGTAAGAATATTATGTCCTGCATGTCCGAATGAGTCGTATGTCCCAGATTCTGAAATGAAGAAAAAGCCCTGCAAACTCAATTTGACTGTTCAGAAGTTACTATTATTTCATTGCAGTAGCTGAACTATTTTTAGTATAGTTATAACAGACGAAGATGAAAATGGCTCTCCAACAGGGATACTACAGTCGGGGATCACAAAGGATTCGATAGAGTTTGTAACGTGTGTGGGAATACAAACAGTTGTAAAAATTACAAACTTCAACCAGACTTCAGAAATACATGACATGATGCATAGTTTAATGAACAATGAGACCAAACAAATTTTTTACAGAGACTCCTGTCTTCCTCAGGCTTGTGAATGAAGAAATTAAATGTGAACTAAATAAAAACGCAGAAAACAGGAAGATGACGCACTGCATGGAAACAGAGTAGAAAAGGAAATTACCGATGAAAATTGAGAATGGGATGAGATGTGAAAAATACATATACTATGCAAGCAGTAGTGTAAACCTACTAAATATCAAAAGGCAGCATCATATATAAACAGAGAAACAAATTTATGCAGTAAAACAATACATTTCACTTTCTCCCTCTCTCATTTGTAATTTTTGCAACTGATTATAATTATAGAAACAGGGGAAAGCTTGTTGACTTTCTAACTTAGAATGTATACATACTAAATACCAGGGCTATGGGTAATGGCTAAAAAAGCATTGTCCAAATCGAAAGCCATTTTTCTCCCCTTTTGAAGCCTTTTGTGTTGTCAATCTGGTGTGTGGTTGAACAACTTTAGATAACCAAATCTCAGCGCTTAATTGATCTAGCAAGATAGTATATCCATCATCTAAAAGGGAGAGGAAACTGGCTTTTGATTGATATCAATAACACTACATGGCAGTAAGATATTGTATGTAAACGTTATGTGGAACTGTAGCTCTAGGGGCACCTGGCATCAAAGTGTCAGTGTTATATTCCTGGCAGTAACAAAGTCAGAACATGGCGATGAATATACAGGGTGTTTTTATTATATTGATCGATTCTAAACTGAAATAACTCTAAAACGGTAGGAGATAAGAGTAAACGGTTTTCTGCATACCATTCTCTGGCCATTTAAGTTTTGTCTGAGATACTTGATAAGATTATATTGATAGA
>JAUKPP010248583.1:0-12941 GCA_032273245.1 Phyllaplysia taylori | reverse complement strand
TGAATGTGAGATGAGTGAATGTGAGATGAGTGAATGTGAGATGATGAGTGAATGTGAGATGAGTGAATGTGAGATGAGTGAATGTGAGATGATGAGTGAATGTGAGATGAGTGAATGTGAGATGAGTGAATGTGAGATGATGAGTGAATGTGAGATGAGTGAATGTGAGATGATGAGTGAATGTGAGATGAGTGAATGTTCTCCACGATTCATGTCCTCATTGCTGCCTTCTCTCTTGTCTCAGGTGGAATGGGTACAAGCTACAGTCTGCCCAGAACACCAGACGATTTTCTCGGGAACATGGAAGACATGGACACAGGGGACGGGGGTAAGTCACTGCTTGATGGACTCGGAGCTTTCACTGGTTTTGGGCTGGGGGTGGGGGGATTAGTTGAAGAATGTTGCGCACTAGTAAGACTTCAATCACAGTACAGTGGCACCGGCATAAGTCGACATTGCTGGGATTATTGATATCAAGTTGAGTAAAGAGAAAGGGATGGCGATGTAAATAAAGAGAAAGTTGGGCATTCCAAATTGTATTGACTTAATCTGAATGTTGAATTAACAGATGTGGAGGTATGTGGGTTCTACTGTACGTAGCAATTGCTGAGGTGCAAAGAAACAGTTGATTGCTCTGAACTTGTTAATTTGTCCAGTGTATATTATGACATGTGCTGTGATCTTTGCCAGCCTGACTCGCTCCAGTGACTTGATGCATTTATTGGGTTGAGCTGTCCCAGTGTGTGACCAGGCTTATCTTTGTGTGTGCAGGTCCCAAGCTTGCCGGTCAGGCAGATTTTGGCAGCATGGACTTGGCAGGAGTCAACGATGTAGCAGAACACCTCAACATGGACTCAGAAGATTTGGTGCCCAGTTTGCAGGTTGGTGCAGGACACACAGAGAGAGAGGAGAGACAGAGAGAGAGAGAGAGAGAGAGAGAGAGAGAGAGAGAGAGAGACATGCTTGACTTTTAAAACCTGTTTTGGAAAGGGAGGGGGGGGGGGGGGGATGTACATCTAGATAGTAGAAATTCTGTTTGTTCAAATGAACAGTTTGCTAGGTGAATCAGGTTCATAAGAGACGAGTTCTTAGGTGAAGATCAGACTAGTAGTAGAGTAAAGCCTTAGAAACAAGAAGAAGAGCAGAGCAACAGTGTAACTTGTGTCTGCTTCGTCTGGGCTCTGAAATGACCTGACAGTGTCAATAGTGAAGTAAAACCTCAAAAAAACAAATAGTTATGTTTTTTTTTATATGTTTGCATCTGCAGGAGGAAATTTCCAGCGATTTGCTGAAAGATGTGGAAACAGTTTTAGGCAACAAGGATAATCCTTTAACATGGTTGTGAGATCCAGCTTCATTATATCATCGTGCATTCATCATCATCATCACCGCCACCACCAGAACTCTTGATGCCGTCAGTCGGTGCCAGGAGCTCACTACCATTGGACGACTCGTCACCCAATCACAGTCACTCACAGAAGCAGCAGCATGAGCAGCAGCCAGGAAACAGATATCAGTATAAAGTTCATCGCGTCAGTAACTTATATGAATTAGCTGAAGTTAGTCATCTCACTCATCATCGTCATCCTAGCCTTCGTACAGTGATTTTTATTCATGACTCTATTTTTACATGATCATTTACCATCCTCCTTGTAGTGAGGAACACATTACTCCCCCTCACCCTCATACAGTGATTGTATCCATGAAGTTATTTTTACATGAAGGCAACTGTTTTTATATTGTTCATCTAGATAAGCCCTGTGTGTCGGACACAGGCTGCCATGTTATACATTATCGTTGTCCACCTTCACAACAAATCGAGGGCTGCCCCGTGAACTAAGGGAACTCGTGATTGTAAAATCATGAGTTGTGATACTTAACGTGGCGAACCCTAAAAATGCTCTATGTCTTTTGTCTCTGTCTCTCATTGCTTGTGTCTTTGTCTCGACAACCATCCACATCATCCATATTATAGTATTGTACACCAACTGGACTGGTCATCTATAGCCTCATACCCCCTGCCATCACCAACACCCTCCATGCAAGATCATCATCGCGTCGTCATCGCGTCGTCATCGTAATCATCATTGTCTATATCACGGTTGTCCTTGTCACAGTCAAGTGATGACATTGGAGGAGAGACAGAGTGCAGCAGTGTGTGGAGGTATAGAGGGGAGGAGATGCCATTTGTCGCACAACTATACAGGGATAGTCTTGTGGATGCGCACAAACTTAAATAGAAATGATTTCTAACATTTCTCTTTTTCCCCCCCCGCCCCTGCCCCACCTATCTCTCATGTTTCAATTCTTCCCCCACCTTGTAATGAAATCTTTATGGACGCATGTAATTTTTTTTTAGTTTTGTGTAAATCTTTCTGGGGGGTTGTCCTCATGTTCTAAGCGCTTTGGAGGCTTGGAGCTGTTCAGTCTTGAAAAGAGATCGGAGCCAGGTAATGGTTGTGCGGTTCTGCCTATCTCGCCTTGTGTCCAGTACTGAGCCCACATGGAGTTAGCGGGGATAGGGGAAGTTGGAAGTGTCTCTACAACCGAGATTTCATGTAGTACAC
The DNA here is from genome assembly GCA_032273245.1 of Phyllaplysia taylori. Taxonomy (NCBI): domain Eukaryota; kingdom Metazoa; phylum Mollusca; class Gastropoda; order Aplysiida; family Aplysiidae; genus Phyllaplysia; species Phyllaplysia taylori. The sequence goes on along the minus strand of JAUKPP010248583.1, from coordinate 10,374 downwards.
GGCCTCAACGATTCAATAGGGATAGTAAATTGGGGAGTACAAGTTGTTTGTGTTCCCTACATACAAAGATCCCACTCTTTTCTGTTCTGGGCCTACAGGTTTTGATGATTACACTTTTTGTTTTTACACGGAGGAAATAAAGCAGTAGACAAGCATCCAGTCGTAAGCAGGACAGGTGGAGCTCCAGAATTTTGTTGTGTTGTTTCACTATGTTCAACTGTGACACACAGCGTATAGAGGAGACAGTAAGCTTCAGTGTTTTTTTGGCAGTGAATGCAAGCTCTGTGTAAGCCATCGTCTTTAGATGCAGCAGAGAGCTGATGTCCATAGATGTAGTAGAGAGTTGAGCAACTGAGTCGAACACAAGACTAGGGGGTGATTTATTTGTGGGTAGGCTCAGTGCTGGATAGAAGGGAGAGAGGCGAGAATCTTACTTTATTCCCATAACCATCTGTATCATAGACTCATCTGCTCATAGCACCATTTCATTATACAAATATTAGAATGTTTGAAAGGTGAACCATAAATGAACTATATATACAAATATACACCCTATATTTTTTTTACTCTGGCTCTATGTATTTTACTCATCACCTTATATGATTTGTTCATGATGGGCTGCCACATTTTCAAGACTGAGCAGTGAGGTTTGAACTCCGTGCCAGACAATGAAATGCTTGTAGGTCTACACCAATTCTGCTGTGTAGGCTGGGGAACTTTCTGCAAGTGTTCTCACATGGTTTGTTTTACATGGCTGTTGACTTGGTTTAGCTGTTGTTTTCTTACTTGTACATTGTGATAGAAGCGCAACCAGGTTTTACAGCTGTATCTATGTGGCTATGCATCGGGACGGGAGAGACTTTTTGTTTTTATCTATTTGGCTCCCGCTGGGGGAGTGGCTTGTTATACACAGTTCAATGTTTGACATAGACTGAGTCCTGCTCTCTATGCAAAACCCTTGTGGAAAAAAACCTCGTTTTGTTATTTTATCATGCTGAGATACTTTTGCCAGTGTCGTCGAGTGGACTGTTATTGAAGAAGTTGTCTTGTTCTTATCTGTGACAGCGAAAATTTACAAACCGGAAATGGTCAGTCACTTGACCCGGGTACGAAATGTCGGTTGCTTGTTGTGTTCACAGTGATATTTAAATCCTTGTACTTACACTTTTGTTTTTGACACAAGCTGCATGTCCACAGTTTGTGTCCCCCCCCCGGCTCTCGGTTCTCGCTACAGCTTCAAACTTGTCATACTGGCGTCTCCTCTCGTGTGGGGAGCTCGCCTGCTCTCATAGAGGTTTACTTGTGTCCATTACCAGCAGTCAAAGCCTGACTGGGCCAACACCAGCCAGTCACCCAGGCAAGGGTCTGTAACCCTGCTACGTCAGTGGTCTCTGCCTATTTCATAGAGTTAGCAGATAACAATTTCGAGTAAAGTTCTATTTGTTTTTCGATCAATGAAAATAGGACCACTGTATTTGACCAGCTGAGGAGAGAGGCTTTGCCCTAGAGAAAATACCTTCAAACTTTGTGCAAAATGAAGTGAAAACTAAGATGAAGTAAACAGTGCTAGTGAAATGTCTCAGGTGCTGTGATTTGGGAAAACCTGAGTTAGTTTAATCATGAAAACCGGTGCCACTGAAGGTATAAGGAATTGACGCGTGTGTCGCTAGGGCTGGAGCTATAAGTTGTAGTTGTGAACTGAGAGTCGTGCGGGCACTGCTGTGGGCTGGCCTAGCCCGTGAGCGGGATAGCCGCTGTGGGCTGTGTGGTGTGAGGTTGTTGTGGTGTGCCGTCGTAGATGTGGCTTCGTGCCTCTTGTTGTTGAGCCTGTGGTTACTGCTGAGCTGACCTTGTTGTTGAACAGCCAAAGTGATAGCTAGGAGTGGTGGGCCTTACTTAATAATTACTCTCTCTATCTGTCTACTGGTGGTGGGAGCTACAGGGGATTACCTACCTCCTGGACAGATGTGTGTGCCTGTGTGGCTGAGTGAGCAGCTGTGAGAGAGAGAGAACGATCACCAGTGTGAGAGAGGCTGCAAGACTTCTCTCTGACCTAGTTTTATGTTGGTGTTAGTGTTGAGGAGCTGTGTGTGTGTGTGTGTGTGTGTGTGTGTGTGTGTGTCACCTCCACTTGTCTTGCTTTGTGAGCTGTGCACATTTCCTGTGCTGTGTGAAATCCATTCATGTTGAAGGGCTGAAAGATTCTAGTGGAAATAACTTTTGCTCATTTGTGTGGTCCTGCCATTGCGAGATGGGTCTCTCCTCTAGAGGACATTTCCCCTCACATTTCACACCTTTGCTTCATCTCATACAGGCAAACGTAACCACTGAAACTCCCACTTGCTGGAGGAAAAACACAAAAAAAGCAAAAGTAAATTTGTACATGTTAGCTTGTGTGGAATATGCAATCATTCATTATATATTATAAGCATACAGATTTCTTTCTTGTGATGTTTATGAGGACATAGATTTTCATATCTGTCAGGGAGTCTGGGGCTTTTTTTATATTGTTCACTTATTGCAATATTTTTTTGTACCAGTTTATGAATATGAAAATCTCTTTATCATAGAATGCGTAGAGGAAAAAAAAAAAATTTTAGGGAAAAAGAAAGTGCAGAAATATATATGGCAAATGAACTTTTAACGCCTTTTTATTAGGCTACAGCGTTGTTTGGTGGAGCGCTAAGCATAGCAGGTGGGATGGGAAATTTTGCTGGGCGTACACTGGAAGTCACTGGTGTTTTTGTATGTTTGTATAGAAACTTATATATTTATTATTCTGACTATTGATATTTTTTTACTGTTTGAAGGGGGAACTCTTGGTTCACCTTTGTTTTTGATGATATAATGATATTCCATTGAGCGTTTGGGCAGCAGGAAGGCCATTTGTTCACTACAAGTGCCGTCATCTTTAACAGTAGAGTTAGCTAGAAGCTGGGTGAGCTGCTGATTTACTCACACGTTGATTTGTCAAGCCAAGAAGTGTTGTGATTAGGAAGAAATTGTTGTCTTGTTCTGGTCAAAGTCTTTATCCCTGTGTCTGATGGTGGCACTTGGAGTCTAGGAGACACCTCGTGATGGCACTGTGATACCTAACCACCATACTCCATCCTCTCTCATCTACACCATTACCCTCTCACTTCCTCTACCTGTGCAAGTTAAGTCTCCCTCTCCCTCCTCTCCCTTCTCCCCCTCCCCTCCCCGTGCACCTTTTGGGTCAGGTTTTTGTCTTGTGTAGACAGACTTGTTACCAGGCCTATCCTCTAGCTCTCTCTCTCTCTCTTTCCCTCTCTCTATGGGAGAGATGAGCCCATCCCAGTCCCCCCATGAGACAAGCCAACTTGTCCACATCCATCAGTCTACCCTCTAATCATAGGGCTTGTTATACCAGTCATTTTGTTGAAGTAGTGTATATTTGACAATACTTGCTTTCTGTTGAGTTGAAAGATGTTGTGTCTACATAAACTGTCTAGTTTGCTGATTGCCCTGCCAGTCTGTACACAATGTAATGTTTTATCTGGTAGCTCCGGCCCCACACGGTGGTCCACTCTTACTGGAGCTTTATGACTTTGTGTTGGTGTAACTCATATCAGATGTACTCTTGACTCGACTATATCTGACTCTATACCCTGCCTGCTGGCGTTTTTACCCGTGTACTGTCATGATTATCACGTATCTACTGCCTGTGTACACAACACTCTGATCTGGATAGCACGTCACTATGTCTCATAGACTTTGCACCAACTGCAGTTTGCAAGTCATCGGGTTTTGTAACCAACAATGTCAACTTTCTAAACAGAGTTCCTTGGTCAATTCTCTAGGGCTATCGCGAGAAGAGAGATGTTCCAGCTATTCAGAGTCAACAGGTCAATTTGTCTTGACTGCGTCGTTGAGGGTGTCAGTATTTTTCAGACTGCTGTAACGCTAGTGTAGATTTGTGTCCCTGTAGTGATGGGGTCGAGCTTTGACTCGGATCTGAGCTTAGGATCTTCCTGTCAACGTTAGGTCTTTTGAACTTTTGTTTTACACTCAGGCTAGCAACGACATGTATATATATAGGGCAACAAAAAACATGATTGCCATACTCTGGCTATGTTGAGTATAGATGTGTGTATGTAGCGTTTTCTCCTCTTTGTCTCCGTGTGTCTGTGCCAGTCATGTAGTAGGAAACAGTTGGACAGCATTACAGTTCTACAGTTCCATCTTTGTGTTTGACATGGTGTTGCTAGCCGCTGTTTTCTCCCTTTGCTTCATTACTGTCTAGTGTGTGAGGAGACGTACGTCATCAGAGGGAATCATTTTATCCTTGGTCACTTTGTCCTCAACTGGGACAAGGCTGAAAGTTTTTCCATAGTTTTGCCTTGTGTCAACCATCTCTGTACTCTACATCTGCCATCAAACGAGTCTATGAAACCATCACCACCACCCCCCCCCCCCCCTCGAGTTTTTTCTTGTTGTGATTCGCCTCATGTTTCTGCTCACAGAGATGCCAAGACATCTGACATGCATATCAATTTTGCACTGCCCCACCCCCCCAGCCCTCCAGTGTTGACAATAATGCTGGTTGTTTCACGACTTGATCATACAGCTAGGATCTCACGGACTCTTGTTGTCACTACTCTTGTTACCACTGCTGTGTTGGGGGAAGAAAAACTAGGGAAGCCGAGTAGACGCGCTGGGAATTTTCCTCGTGTGACTTGATGAGGGTTGAGCAATACATCGGCGTGTAAGCCCTCGGTCACCACCACACAACTCACTCAAGTGTCTCGTGGTTTATGTAAGGACAGAGATAGGCTGGGCAAACAGCGGCTGCTCCTTGGAGCTCTGCACTGATAGTTACCTCATGTGCTCAATCAACTAGGACATGCATTCTTTTGTTTTACCACAGATATTTTAAGTTACAGCTCTGATTTTAAGCTAAACTAGACAATTCTTATCCGAGCATAGGATACAACAAATGTGATAGAACTCTATTTGAATTTGAAGGAAATGATTTTAGCAGTGTTAACATTTTTATGAGGAGCATTTTGTTGCTATTTGAGGCCTGGTTTTGGCCTGTGACTTCTCAGTCGACTCAAATGAACGTTGATGAAGTGAAGACGTTCTTGTTCATGATGTTGTGATTTGTGGTCATTCAGGCCTGCCACGTGTTTTCAAATTTATTGTTGATGCAAAATTGTAAAGACTTATCCATTACATGTTTAGAGGAAGATGTATTTACCAACCAAGTTTCTTGTATTTGATTGAAGATGGTAACAATGGCTGCCACCAGGGTGCAGTTTACTGTGAAACTACTTGATCAAGGTTTGCTGTAAGCTTGGTTTTGCCAGTGTTGTGATGTATTGTTGTCCCTGTGTCTAGCACAGGCCAATGTGTGGCTGCCAGGAGCGGCCGCTTGTAGCAGCTGGCTTGTCCACACACCACCCCCTACAGATCCCACGCTCTCTACCGTTGCTCTTGTAGCCAAGAGTCAACACTTTGAACTATGCAACAAAACGTGTCAGTGCAGACTTATGAAAACTCCAAGCCAGATTGTGTCGGTACATTCCAAACTATTTTGTTCTCAGCAAACTTGTTGCAAACTGCCTTTGGTCCTGCTGTCATTCTTGCAATACTTTCGTCCATTTAATTGCTTGGAGAGTGACCCCCCTTGCGGCAATAACAGCCGCCCCTGTGAGCAGCCTCGTGCTGCGGGCCGCGGGCAGTCGAGCACTGGTGTGCTATGTCCCGCGTGCCCACACAACCCTCTATGTCATGGCGAGATCAGCCTCTCTATACCCTGCACACACACATATACCCCCACAACCACACACACACATACACGCACAGTGTCCCAGTGTAGGGTATAGGGAGACTCACTCCATGCTCTTGGTGGAAATGACAAGACATTGAAGCATTGTATCATGTTCATTTCCCCACACACCAACAGTCATGCTAAAAACAGTTTGTGGTTGGTTGTTTTTTTGTTTTTTTGAGAAACATGTATGATGTTATATTAAATATTATATTATTTTTATAAACAATTTTGATTGACAGTGACTTGAAGCCCTTTACTTGTGATAACTATGTTTGATTTTTTTTCCCTAAGAACAAAAGTTTGCAGAGTTAATCCAAGATGTAAGAAGTAAGAAATTGATATAATCAGCATTGCAGCATCGCCCATGTTTGTTGATCTATCACTTAGTTCAGTAGTCGTAAATGTTTGCTAAGAAGTCAGAAGCAAAAGTGTTCCAGAACCCACACATACCGGTCATCTGTGTGGAAAGGAGAGTGGTCAGACTGTACATGCCACTGGGTTAGTTCAAGTCTTGACCACTTGTTGACCCATGTCCAGCCTGGGTCAGGTGGAGTGAGGGTTATGTCCCTGCACCCAGTGGATTTGACCCTCCAGTGTGTGGAGCCGATAACGGCTCACGGAACTAGTGTTTTCCTCTATAGCCTCGACAACATAGCCTCACATAAGACTGATCCATTGTACTCAAACTAGTAGTTCATTATGTAAACTGTACATAAAGTTTTAGTTTTGTACATAATCAACAAATATCAATTTGAGAAAGGATTTTTTTTTAAAAACAAAAAAATTTTTCTGACAGAATGTGAGGATGTTTGTTGGAAATTTATGGCTATTTGAATTACTATCTCCTGTAAGGGTTTCTCGACTCCTCCATATGATTTTTTTCTGCTAGATAACACGAGATGACATGTGCTCTGTGTGTGTGCAGCCGAGCTTGTCCCCTTAAAGGTTGTGCTTTGTGGTGTCGCCCGAGCCAGCTGTCTGGTAAGGCCAGTACTTTTACACTGGTTCGGTGCGACAAAATTGTCGGTGGTTGTTGTTTTAGTCACATAAAGCTAACAAAGTTTTGTGACAAGGGATGTGAACACTTGATGGGGTCAGTTTTTCACTTGACTATCACGTTGTTTGACAGTGGGGACGTGGCTGCACTCACACAGACCACTCGACTCGCGTTTGATTTTGTTTTTGTTTTTTTTCTCATATGTTTTACTGCTTGTATTGGGCTAAAGTAACAAATAAAATTCATAAAAAAATGCATGTGTGCTTCGTCCTTCTATTCAGTATAAGTAGTCCTTCCTCTTTGTGCCGAGTGTATGGATTTCTAATACTGGTACAAGTCAGTGCAAAGGGGCAAGTATAATATCTGCAGGTTTTGCAATTTTCAGGGCAGTATGGTATATCAAAGTTTTAGGGCCTCTTTAATTTCTTACTGTTTAAGTAATGCAAGCTGTTATCAATTCGGCAGCTCTTAAAGGTATTGAGATGCTTCTTTGGAAAAACATCTGAATAGGTACCGTCCCGTGGTGGGGATTGACAAATCAAAACTGCAGATTTTGTCTATATGCCCCTTTGTGAGATAAGTGATTAGGTGATGACTTGTTCTGGCATCAGTAAGGGTGCTGGTACTCTAGTCCTAGTGGATATGCTGCTGGACTTGCAATCATGAGTTGCGGATTTGAATCTCAGCTTGGACCTGGTCTTGTACCCTTGGCCTAGGGGAATGACACTTTTAACTGTTACACCATTTTTCTTTCCTTCACCCAGATGTAAATGGCTACCGAGACAAGACTGAAAGATCTTGTCAGTCAGTGTTTGAGCACATGTAAAATGCCAGCTTTCATTGTGTTTCCCAGAAGTTGAGTTTCTGAATTACAGAGAGACCACCTTTGCGAAGAACATGCTCTGCTGGGCATACAACAATAATTTTTAGGTCACCTATTGCCACATATGGTCACCCAGTTTACAATGGCTGTGTAGTTACACGTGCATGGTTGGTCTTCAGTGCCGAAATAGCTTTATGGTGTCAATGGAGCCGTAAAACCCTAAACAAGAAAGGTTGGTGTGGGAGTGGTCAGGGCTTGGATTCAAATCATGGGTTGTTTTACTTGGACGTTTTGTGGAATGGTAGGAAAAGATCAAATTGTGAGGTAAAGATCAAATTGTGGGGTGGCAGCTCAATTATCTTCTTGATTTTCCAACTTTACAGGAGAGGCAAAAAAACTTTGTTTTCTGCTACTACATGTACTACTATATATATATACTTATCAAGATATTGATACATGTAGTATGAAATTTTGCGACTGTTCATTTTTCTAAATCGACGGACTAAGATTTTTACAGGACATGTGCCCCATGGCAGTGCCTTGGAATATATATGCAAAGCAAGTAATTTTTGCCAAAACTGAGATGTAATGATAGTTGATCTGACACCCCTTAAAATGTGAAAACACCAAGGACCAGAGAGAACGCCATTGATAACATGGAAAGACCTGATCAGTTAATGAAATGATTGTGCTAAGTTTGCAAGCCTGCGTGTCTTGTGGTGGTAGGCCTTGGAGAACTTATGTTGGCCTAATTTTACCATTTTTGACATGGTAGATCCTAGACTAGTCTCAAGACTCGACCACTTTATGATGCTGACTGACTGTTGTCCTAAAACATCTGCAATTCAATATTTAATAATTAGTTTGGTTTGATTTTGGTATTATGCCCCATGCAACACTGTAAGGTAATTTACGGGGCGGGACCTTTGAATTCTATGTCCATCTCCGAGAGGACAGGGGTCGGGGCCATAAAAATTCCGAAAAAATTGCGGTGAACCTCCCCTAAATCAAATGTGGGATCTCCTCATCTGTAGGCGGGCGCACTACTGCTCAGCCATCGACACCTGCAATCATCACACTTCATTAAGCTTGAATTGGTTGAAAGAATAACAGGTAACAGCTATTTTTAGGTTTTGAAAATGCAGTTGGCCACACAACACAATGGTAAGGTTATCTCTAAGTGCTCTCAGTGTGGTATCTGCAGGTACTGGGGTATGCCGTGCATTGACCACCAACCACTCCCCTTCTATCTGGTCTTTACATGGTTACTGTGTATTTACATCAGCCATTCTTGTTACAGTCGGAGCAACTTAATCAGTTGTTTCAACTTGGTATCCAGTTTTACATCCCTTGCAACACTGTAAGGTCATTTAAGAGATGAGATACTTCCACTCTTTCTGCAAGGACCGACCTGGGCTGAGAGTTATGAGCCCTGGCAGAAAAATGCATATATCGCTGCGTGTGGATCAAACTCGAGTCTTCTGCGTCAATAGTGATAGGTGAGGAGCCTAACCATTACACCACATACACCCGTAATCAAACTTTTAAAAATGGTCAAATATGAGTTTGTCCTTGTAAATCTCTACACACACGAGTACAGAAGTTTTTGTACAGTTAGTTTTTCAACGTTATTTCTTTCTGGTAATTTTTCAACTCTCAAATAAGTGTTATGAGCCGCTGATCATAGGAAATGCTAGCATGGTCCCTTGAGCTAATCAAGAGTTGCCTTTGTAAAGAGGTTTTCTGGACAGGTTTGTTTGACTCCCTGTAAAATTTGTTAGAAGTAAAAGTAAAAGTGGACTTGCATGTTGGGAGACTTACATGGACAATTTGTATTTCTTCTGTTAGTTGTTAGTTAAGAATCAAGAACTGGCAGAAGTTTTGCACTGTATTCACTGAAGACTGAACAACTACTTTAAAAATAATAACAATATAAAGTTTATTGAGAATGTAAGTATTTTGGAATCAGATCTTGAACAAAACTAAAAACATCTTTTTCACCACTTTGTGGTAGATGATGCTTTCCCACCTTTACCTAAACAACAAGCAAAACTAAAGTGTTAGTGGAACGCAAGAACACATGGCAAAAGAGATAGAACCAAACATGCATTAATGCCAAAACCCCTTAGATGAGTGGAATGATCTTGTGGAAGTGAAAACGCAAAAACGCTGGGAGTCACATGAGCTCAGCGACTCGCCTCTGAGATTGTCAGACAGTGGACTGGTAGTTTTTTTTTTAATACAAAATTGTACCGTAATACAAGTAAGGAGGTAAGAGGTTTGAGAGAAGTGTAGGAAACAAATATCAAGTGAGCTACACACTGAAAAAGAGAGAGTGAGGGAGTGCATAAAACTGAAGACAGGAGGGCTGAAACAGATAAAATACATACGGTATGAAGAAAGGGAAGAAACATATTCACAGGTTGAGAGAGGGCGCACCTGGCCACAGATTGGCAGAAGAAAATACAGTGGGAGGTACGCAGGCACGGGAGGGCAGATGCAGCCTCAAAAACAAGAATAGCTTGTCAGTATGATCAAATGTCTGAGTTCTGAGAAAAAAAAAATCATGCTCGAGCACAGTAAGTGTAAGAGAATGTTTCTAATGTTATTGGTCTGCCTATAGATATTGTAATGTGCATTGAAGCTGCCTTGTCAGGAAAATGCCACTTTCCAATGAAGTTGTTGTTATTCAGATACTTTTGCAATAGATAGAGAGTAAAGACAGCAGAACAAGAGAGAGAAAGAGGAGAGGGGGGG
>JAUKPP010248572.1:0-12942 GCA_032273245.1 Phyllaplysia taylori | reverse complement strand
CTCTAAACCGAAAAGTCGTCCAAACCGAAAGAGTTCAGTCGGTCCCGCTGATTTCGGTTTAAGCAGCATCCACTGTATATGATGTCGTCAGCGAGTGAAACAATGGTGTCTTTCTCTGTACGGGAGGTAATCATATGGACTTTTAGAAATTTTTCAGCAATTCCCTTTGTATTCTTCAGGAACTCGCCTACAGTGGGATTTTTCTTCTGGAACTGAAAGTCCCTCTTTAGCCATGTTCTACTGTTTCAATAAATTATTAGTATTTGTAGATTTAATGGCTAAAGTGTTCCAGTGACCTATGTCATTTTGTCAAGCCTTTGGCTTGCCTCTATACACACAGGTGCATTTGTTACAAAGATTTTGGCTCGATTTTTTATGACTAGTTGTGTAGTACACGAGTTTCTTTTCTTTCCTTTTTCTACAGATCAGATGAATTTATTGTTGTGATACCCAGACTTGTGAGGCTGACGTTACATTTCTGCATAGTGAATAAAGATGGCAGGTGAGTTGATTAGGAATAGCAGCATGACAGACTTTTCTTTCTTCCAGCAACTCCCCAATGGTATAACTATAACTATTATAGGTGGCATGACAGACTTCTCTTTCTTCCCACAACACCCAAGTGGACATAACTGATAACTATAGACGGTTTAGAGGAAAATAAAGTTAGGGGATGAGTACAAAGTCAAAATGAGTTGATAAGTACTTAAGAGAAAAGGTTCTATGGTGCTCTTGCCACTTCCATGTGTACACATTTCCTTTTTTTTACTTCCAAGTCTGTACATGTTAATTTTTTTCTTTGCATTAGAGCTGTAGGACTCCTTGGAGCTAAGAATTGTGAACTTTGATGTTAACATTATGCTAGATATGGAGGTGCTGTCTGGAAATACAAACGAATTTTCTTAATTTAGATATCACCATATTGTGTTCAAATGTAAAAGAAAAGAGTCATATAGTTGCAGTCAATTTAGAGCACTTTAACAGTGATAGGTATATATTTTGAAAAAAATTGTAATAATTTTAAGCAGTTATGTTTCTCAACTTCAATTGAAAAGCTTTAGGCTTTATTGCATAGAATGCACATAGTTTTAAGAAAATGATATCTTGATAGTAATAGTTTTTTTTTGATAACCATGAAATGCAATTGGCTTTCCGGCAGATGCCCCACCACCCTCCTACGATGAACTATTCAACAAACCAGACGGAGGTGCCAACCCTTCGGCTCCCCCGCCACCCCCGGGCTCGTACGCCCCTCCTGGAGCTCCACCTCACAGTGCAGCTGGTCAACCGCCATACGCACCGTACCCAGCTGCTACGGCACCGGGACAGTATGGCACGCCAGTAGCGTCCCAGGGCTATGGGGCTGCACCGCTCCAGCCTCCATACCCTCAACAAGCTGGGGCTGGGACCCCGTACATGCCTTCGCAGCCACACCCTGCGTATGGGCCGTCTGGCCCCGTGGCTGTCCCGGCTCAGCCATACCGAGACCCTTACGCTCAGCCAGGACAGTATACGTACAACACGGTCAGTGCGAGGCTAAAACAGCCAAAGGTGCTGACGCCTCTATAAACAACTAACTTTTTTTTTTTAACACGGTCAGTGCAATCTGATGCTTGCTCAAAATCTGTTGCACTGTATTTTTTGCCTAGTTTTTTTTAACACAATTGTTTGAATTTGCATTAATCAGATGGAAAGATTATTTTTAACTATAAGTAGAGAACCCGTCTTCGTACGGGCGTCACTTTTTCTATCTTTGCTTCTTTCTGTTAACCTTTCTTTCATCCTCAACCGTTCTCGAATGACTTTCTTTACTATTACTTTTATCTGTCTATCTGTTTAGTGTAGACTTCCTTGCACTTTTCCCCGTAAGCCTATCAATGTGTCGCAAATTGAACATTTCTCCAGCTGCCTGTGAAGAAATTATCGATCTTGAAGTTGTATTTAAGTCAATATTTTTTAGAGTCACCCAGAATCATGTGGAAAATTTTAGAGAAAATTGCCACTTATGTTTCCTGGCTTTAAGACTGGCATTCTTTTTCTTTTGAACAATGTTTTTTTTAAAATCTTTAATGCACCATGAAATCTGTTTTAAAGTGAAAGTAGAAGTTACTCGGTCACAAAAAGCAGTCATAGTAATTATTGTCTGAGACTCAAAAAAAGGCTGATAACTCTGTTCCCCTTGTTTTGACAAGCCCTGATTTCATGGTGATGAGACATATATACAGAGTGGGTTTTTTTTTTTATATTGATCGATTCTAAACTGAAATAACTCTAAAACGGTAAGAGATAATAGTAAACATTTTTTTTGCTCTCGCGTAGTGTGTTCATGAAATCAGTTGGTTTTGGTACCAGAAAAACTTAAATGAATGAGGATTAATGTATAGAAAACAGAAAGCTTCTATCTCTTACCCGCTTTGAGTTATTTCAGTTTAGAATAGATCAATATAAAAAAGACACCCTGTATATATTATCATCACAAATTAAACTTTCATTGTGATGTCTGCCTTGCACTCCAAATAAATGGTTTTGAAATCACACTTTCCTATGTCCATAGGTGACTGCGACAACAACAGGTTCAGCAGGATACAACACCACACCTCTAGTAAGTCATGTTGTTGCCAGGCAGATAGAACTCATATTTTTGCTTAGATCTCTGTTTTTGTTGTAAACATGTTTTGGGTAGAAAACTGGATGCTGAGATGTGGAGAGGATGTTTACAAAAGTACCGATTTTCTGGATAGATCCAGATATCTGAACCACTCTTGTGTCCATGCTAAACAATTCAACAGTTTATTAGCAGGACAGAATAACTGGATTTCCAGATTTATTTCTGATTTAGCTAGCGGCCCTATGTTTAGACCATTAAATCAGTAATGCAACTTGCCAATGACAGTTATTACTGTGTCTAAAATTGTTGGTGTGACACAGTTCTGGAAATTGTGCCAATTATTCGCTTTCATTGGAATGGCATTTACTCCTTTACATATTTGGTGATTTTTTAAAGTTTCTGCCTGTTATTGAAATTGTGATAATGGCAGCCTAAAATTTCAACGATGATGCTCAATCATTTTTCATTTCACAAATTAAGAAACAGCATCAGTAAATTCACCCCAAATCATGCACATGTTGATTTTCGTTTTCCAGTAACCCTTGAGCATGTTCCCCTCTCTCCATTTTCCTTCAGTGTTCTTAAGTAGTACATACATGAAAGACTACTTTTTACTGCACTTTGCACGGAAATTTAATATTTTTCTTTTAACTTAAGTAGATGTATTTTTATATATATTATTTTCTTATTTTTTATCTTTAGAGTTGCTTTTTTGTATCTTTGTCCAGATGTTGTGGAATTTTTAACCCATTTGTCACTAAGTTATAAGGTCATGTATTGCTTTTGATTTGAACTTCTCCACCCTTTTTTAATCACCAATTTATGTTCTCTGTGCTTCACTGGTTCCTCGTAGAAGGTGATGCAGAGAATAATATTTTCTGTACCTTCTTCCAGATAAAATGATTAGGAAGTTTCTACGTTAGTTTACTTTTTAAACCTCCCAAGGAGACCTATTTGAACCTGCCCCAGGTCACATGTTACAGTAGTGCATTCATGAAAATGATAAGGACTTGGTCATGACCCATTTGGCAGTAGGTAAAAATAATTTCTGTAGCGTTCTCTATTTTAAAAAAGATAAAAAAATTATTCTTTTCTTGAGGACACACTAGTTTGTTGAAACAGCGGGTGCTTTGGGTCTTTGAGGATGGCTTTCAATTTCTGTATTGATGTCATTTTGTTTACTTTTTTTATGACGCGAATTAACTTTAATTGGTCGTTTTCTCCAGTGTTTCCACACTATGCAACCAAACAGAAACAGTTGCCACTTTCCATTCTAAAATAGATTTATTAAACATTTTGTCGATGAACATCGAAAACTTTCTTACAAATAAATGGCATTCTCTTGTTTGTTTTTGAGAGGACTTCAGAAGAGTGGAGGTGCCAGCCCATTTAGAATCAATAGATATTCCAAGGTAATTTTGTGAGCTTACAATATCTGGCGGTTGGCAGCCACTCTTGTGTGGTCTGCTCCATCTACTTTTTATTTGACTATTGTCCTAATCTACTTCTTGGCACTTAGATTTCTTATACTATATAGAGTCGATTGTGCAGTAAAACCTTAACTAAACGGATAAAACATATTGTGTTAAGCTCGTGTATTGAAGGGCGTTTCTTTGATGTTTTTTTTTTATTCAATGTTACTTGTTTTGACGTGTTTATATTTTTGGAGGTCTATGAATGTTTATATGCAGAGCTTTATCACAAAACACCTTATACGCTCAAGGGAAGAAATGGAGAACACTACAAGTTACTATTTTTATTTAACAAAGTTTGTGAAGGAAAATTCTTATGTTGACGCTACAGTTTTAAGAACAAATAAAGCGCTTTAGGATTTTTTTTATAAGCCAAATGGTTCTTAACTTACATAACTGGGTTTTTCATTTTTTTGCATGTAATGCGTTTTGTGATGAAGCTCTTCCTATGTGTGTGTTCAGTGTTTGTGAGTGTATTTGTGTATTAGGCCTTTTTGCATTAGTGTACTTAAACTTTGTAAGAGAAAGCAGCATTTTTTGGTTTGTTTGATTCCGTATTCTTTGTTTCAAAAGTGTTTTATTTTTGTTTTGTCACAGGCCTACGGGACTACTTCAAACATTGGAAATCGGAACCCGAGAAAGATGTGCCTGTTCATTCTTTGCTTCATAGTCTTCTTCGTCATTTTCTTCATTGTAGTCATCACTATAGTTACATAGGTAACTGTCCAACCTTGGTGAAATGTTCTCCACAAGAACTCGGTGTTGTGTATATAAATGACATGAGCTCAGTGCTGTTTCATCTCCAAAATTCTTATTTGCGAAGGCGCAACTTTGATTCACTGGAAGGAAAGACAAATGTTTCACATTCACCTGGTTAGAATGTGGAGACAGGATAAGATAGCACTGATTGACGTCACCTATTAAGTACTGACAGTTGAAACAATTAAGTATACTATTTACTGATAGAAACAAAGTGCTTTTTATTGAAATGTAAAAGCTTTTTGAATTTTATACCAGTATGTGTGAGAATATACTTGTGCAATGTTATCATGTCTACTTTTTGAAAATCAATTGTTGTGTTTTTGCTCCTCTGCATGTGCAAATTTGAACAAGATAATTAGTGATGGCTTGTGTTAAGTGATTTTGGTATGAAAACTCAACAGTGTCCACTTAAAAGCAACCTAGTACTGCTTATCAGCAAGTTACATATATGTGTGGAACAATTTCCCCCTTATACATCAGTCCCTATGACTTGATCTGCAAAGTTTTCCTCCAAGGAACCTTTGTGGCCATAAATTTTCAGACAAAAATTCGTATTTTATTATTAAAACAAAGTGAACACTGAGGCTGTGATGGGATGCTCCAGATTTAATAATTTTCAGGAAAAATCTGGATTTCCAGATATCTGAACCACTCTTGTGTCCATCCTAAGCAATTCAATGACTTATAATATGTATTATAATTCATAGCATCTTGGTGACAAATCAAGTATTTTTTACACCGACAATGCACATTAAAAAAAAAAAGATAATGCCAGCAAACTAACTGGAGTGGCTTGAAAGGTTAAAAGCTTAGAGGAAATGCAATGTCAATGCCCAGTAAGGCCAAGTTGAATATCATGGCAATCTTCATTAGTGCTTGAGTTGATAATTTAAATGACAAACTGGTCAGTCATTAAAAAAATTTCATGGCAAAAACTGACATGCCACCAGCAGTCAAAGCCATACCACAGTCCTCCACACATTAAATGTGCCAAAACACAACAAAATAGTAAATTGTACAAAATCAATTTCAATAAGGGGCCTACGACTGACGCCTTCAGGTCAGAAAGCACCTCTTCATGGGGCCGTCCTTTAAAAGAGGCATAGATAGAAACTGCTCAGCGAGTGCAGTAAATATGTGTGTCACAGTCTTCTGTTTTTCCATTTGGTAGCTGACGCACATCCAAGACCAGGCATTTGAATTTGTTGGCTATGAAGGGAATTTCATTGACATGGTGACGGTGCCCAGGAAAGGCACAAATTTTTCTCCTTAAGCATAAAATCCATGAGCAGCTGCCTATTTTCGCAACGCGGTGGGGATTCACTGAATTGCCTCTATGTAATTCATGTATTTGCATCTGTTTTAAATAATGACTTGTACCTGCCGATATGCAGAGTCAAGAGCCTATAGGGACATTAAGTTATCATAAAATACACAGACACTCAAAGTCTTGCTCTATCTTAAAAATTGTAATGTAAATTCTTTTTTTGTAGTATGCTCACTTCATGGTACACATATCTTTGCCACAGAAAGTCACAAAGCACTCAAGTCAAACTATATTAAAAGTAAAGAAAGTGTTAATGTGCACATATAAGATGTTGTTAACTGGCAGCTGCGACTGTGAAAGTAATGCTTTCTTGCCACATGTTTGGGCTATCCTCCTGTCTGCTTTCTTGCCACATGTTTGGGCTATCCTCCTGTCCTCCATTTTTATCTCATTACTCCTGATATATGGCTTTGAGAAAGCACAAAATGTATGTTGTCAGTTGTGTAAGTGAGGCCTTGTGACAAGAAAAGATAATAGAACATGGGCATTGTGACAATAATAAAATTTGTCTTTGGTGTATCTTACAAGACTGTACTGTTATCAAACGATTGGTTTTAACGTTGCCTCAATGGTTTGTACGGATGGTGCATAACTTGATCTATGCATTTTTTTTTCATCAATGATAAATTCTATGTAAGTGTTGCTGTGATGATTCTTTCCTTTTCACTACCAGCTCTGTGGAAGACCTGAGTTCGATCCCATGCGTAGACGATATATGTTTTTTTCTGCTGGGATTTTTCCCCTCTCGGCCTGGATTGGCCCTGACAGGCAAGGTCAAAGTAGCCGGTCTCTTAAATGACCTTACAGTGTTGCAGGGGACGTAGTACTGGTAACTGAGCGGTTAGTTTGAAAAGCTTCTGATTTGACAATATAATACATTGTGCATTTGCTCTTAGGTTTTCATAGTGGGCAGACATGTTTTCTTTATGATGGAGCTGTCAGCCCATAATTTTTTTTTTTTTTTTTTTTTTTTTTTTCATGGTATTAAGGAGTGGGTTATTTATAGAGGCGCTAGCCTCAGCTGTTTTAGCCTCTTCTTGTTTTGGTTTTTACGTAAGTACTGGTTGTTGTTTTTTCGTTTACAGATAATTTTGTAAATCAATATGATTGGTTATGTTCACATTCTTCATTTTTTATGCTTGATGCTTACTGTGCTGTCAGATAGCCTACATAAAGAATTGTCTGCACCCCTCTTCTAACAAGCATGTGAAAGCTTTTATTTGATTTTTTAGTCCTTTTTCTTGCATGTCTTCGACTGCTGTTGTCTAAGCTTAGATATTCATAGTGACTATACTATAATTTATTTGTGTGCACTGCAACCATGCTTGTTCCATTTTTGTTTTTAATGTTACATGTATCTTTAGAATAAATGTGGGGTTACATGATATTAGTGCTGTTGATGTAGACAATGCTATTTTTTTTAGGACAGTTTCTTCATTTCATGTATGTATTTTGTTGATTATAATGAGTTGGTGGATGCTCTTTTCATGTATGTTATTTGAGAACGTTTGAGAATGGTCCATCAATTAATTTTTTTAGATAAAACTGAAGTAAGAAAAGCTTTTTAACATTGTATTGGCTTTGATTTTGACAGAGTCAACTCTAATGATTACTGGCACAGAGATAGATTGTAGCCAAGATTTTTCAGCATTTTAAAGATCTTTATAATCTAATATTCAATCCATTTAAATAGATATGCTAAACTTATTGATATGCAGTTTAAAACATGGCTTCATTAACATAGATATTAATTTCACAAAACTACCTTGCATGTGAAGTGTACACAATGCATTTTGCTGAGTCAGCATACTTTGTGATCAAACTTTTCTCAATTAGATCAGGCATAAATACACATGTAGGTCATTCCCACCACAATGGTGAGTCGGGCTGTATTCGAGCTGACTCCATCCTCTCAATAGAGCAGGAAGTTACAGGTCAGGGACTGCGATGTTCTTTAGTCTCATGAATTTGACGTCCAAGACCTCCGGAGATGGAATAGGGACATTTTTGGACAGCAAATTGTCAATGCATGTAAACGAATAAACCTGTCAAATTTACTTGGTTCTCCAGTTATAAAAAAGCGTCTAGAAATCAGACCTTGTACAGTTGTTTATTGATAGTGTATAATAATACATGTACACTTTTTCCTGATGTCAATGTAGGGAGCGCAAATACAGCAAAGAAAGTTAACATAATATCCAACTTGCCAACTAAATTCAACATAGAAACTTAAGGAACTTCAAATTCAACACTAACGTATAGTAAACGTTAAAAAAAAAAAGAGAGAGAAAATAACCATTGAAATACTTTTATATGTATTGTGAAAGCTTGAACTTCAGTCTCAGTACTCTCTCGGCCTACTTATTTGGCTGTCGAGGGGATCCATAGATGGGATACAAGGATCTTATTTGTTAATGACCAATAAACCCCCCCAAAACAGCATTGAACCCATCATAAGCTGTTTTCGAAGGTCGATTGCTATGATCTAATCATGCTCCCTTCCTGGCTACTCATTTGGCAGATTACCAACAGAGGCACTGACGTCACTGAGCACAGCCGTGTCAGGTGTAGGATTTACTGCTTCCTGTCCCTCTTAATTGCTGGCATGATCACCATTACGCTGCTTTTTCGTTATGGATTTGAGGGAACGTCTGGCTGAAGGAAGTAGTTGAGTCCTATTTTGTGAATTGATGATATGGATACATTCAGACAGGAAGAGATGCAAAGTCATATTTGTGCCTGTTTTCCTTTTTGATGTTTGTGCTGTTGGTGTTGGTACATCATGAAATAGTTATAGTAATAGCCAAGCTCAGTTTTGAGAGTAGATTGCTTTGATCTAACCTCTCTCCATTCTCCTGACTACTCATGTTTAAATTATTTTTTTTTAAAAGATTCCCAACAGTGATGCGGGGTCCAACACAGATGAAGGCAGCTCCGGCTCTACCTTGATCCGTTTCATCTTCTGTGTCATCTTCTGTGTCATCACTGCCGCGATAACAATTCTTATGGCTGTTTGGATGGGTCTCTATTGAAGTTTAAAAAATGTATAGGATCGAAGAATAAAATTTACGGCTTTATTTTCATGATCGTCGCTGCCATGGTCTGCATAACTATATTTTTCTGGATGGGTTTTGATTAGAGGTCTTACTGCAAAAGCTACTTGAATCCTATTTTTGGAGTTTTTAGTTGATATTGGGGAGGGGGGGGGGGGGGGGATTCACCAGTCTGTTCCTGTTCTTTTTATTGCTATAATTTGAGCCTTTTTTTAGTTCAACTTTTTGTGATCGGATGGTAGCTAAACCTGCAAGACATGGATGTGAGCTCAGGAATGGTTTGTGCCTTCCACCTCTCTCAAAGACTTGTTTTGATCCCAAGCTTCTTTCTAACAGTAACATTGAAATAATTTTATTGTAGTGTTGATGGTGCTGTTAATTTCTTGAAGATATGTTTTATTTCAAGATGGTTGTTATGATTGAAAGCTGATGATGTAGTGGACTGACAAAGTACACATACATGTTCACTTTTATTGATACATGTGTATCACGCAAACATTATATTTACACTGGCCTATAACACACACATACATTTATGCTTTACCACACAACATACGATTACATGTATAATGGATTCAACTTTGATTTCATTGCATTTATTCAACATATCGTTCCTGCAGAACTCTTAAACAGCCGACTCAGAATTTGGTGAAGTTTTTTTTTCGTGACAGTTTGATTGGCATCATGTAATAATAACGAGTAGATTTATATAGCGCCCACTCCCCGTGTTGGGCTCTAAGTGCTTTACATCGATAATACATGTAACTCATTCTATAAATAATTTTCAGACAGATTGACCTATTCAAAGAGTCGTAGCAGCACTGGGTTCTAGACAGCTAAAAAATGCACAAAGTAACCTTGATTATTGTTTTTTTCACTCTCTGTAACAATTTGCAAAAACCGAGTCAACTGTTTAAGTTCTGCAGCGATGATATTCGTGTATTGTATAAGTCAAACCTGCCCTAGCGACCCCCTGTCCAAGATGACCACCTGTACAAAAGACCACTTCCCATTCTACCCTTGGGTTTTTATTGTTCTTGTCCAATTATTGAAGTTTAAAATTTGATAACTGGATAGTTGACATTATCCAATTGTTTGGATGTTCGTGGAGCATTGAAATCCTTTTTTATTCAAATACGAATTTAACTTTCACACGAAAGATTAGTTGCTGAGCTTATTGAAGGAAGTGGTGTCGTAGATGTGACAGCCTGTCACATCAACGACACCATTTCTTTTTAACAAGTTCTTGTGTGTGTACTTTCTTTCACTGTCTTGAAGAGTTGGATATGAAATTTGGATAAAGTGGGGGGGTTTCCACTACAAAATTGGATACAAGATTTCCCTCATAAGAATCTGAACTCGGGGGCCTCTGCTCGACGTCTTTCCTTGATTAAATTGAATACTTATTTGGATATCCAATTGCTGTAAAAATGAATCGTCCAAATATTTAAATTTTCCATGAAAAAGAACTCTTTGTACAGGCCGAGTTTTTAGTCTCTATAATCGCACTAATCACACTGTCGAAGACAACCCGTTTCCTTTTCAACAATGAGTGGTCGTCTTGGGCAGGTTCAACTGTACACACACTATATTTTGTATGCATTATATTTTGTAGGAGGATTGCTGATACCTTTCAAAGCTAGGGAGTGGACTGGAGATTTTATGTAAAACTGTTGTAAAGTATTCTTGAA
Source organism: Phyllaplysia taylori (assembly GCA_032273245.1). NCBI lineage: Eukaryota > Metazoa > Mollusca > Gastropoda > Aplysiida > Aplysiidae > Phyllaplysia > Phyllaplysia taylori. Next base: position 2,029 of record JAUKPP010248572.1, on the reverse strand, counting down.
TGGTGTGATACGTGACAGAGTAATATTATTTCATGAAGGTGTTTTTTTGTTTTTTTTTCAATTGATTTCTATGGTGTACATATAATGTTGTTTGTTTTTATTCACTTATTGACCACAGTGTTTTCATTGAATCAGTATGGGCATGTCTATGATATTCTCTTGTATCATGCATTTAGAACTCTTCATTTTTACACGACTATAAATATAACAGGTTACTAATGTACTACTGTTTTCATATTGGTAATTTCTCTACTCTAAATTCTAAAGATTTACATGTGTTTTATACTCCTCTTTACAGGGCTGGATGGAATGTTGAGTAGAATGAGATGGTTGGGTTTAGTGTTCTCACTTTTTTTTGTTGGATGTAGGGAAGGGGGTGGAAATACTTTTGTGATTTTATCTTTGATCTAGAATCAGACTTTTTTGTATCCAAATTTTTTTTTCAGTCCGGATATGGTAACGATAATTTGGTGTATTTCGTATCTGGGCCCTGCAATTAATATCTTATCTTTACATGCCATATATACTGTATATATATATTAATGATCACCACTGAGTGACGTGGTTATCTTTTCGAGGAGTGTACTTAAAACTTTGTCACAGGAATCTCAAGAGTGAAAGGGAGCTGTTGTATGGTTTTCACATCATAATTATAGCACTGCGCTTAATGTTTTGTTTAGCCCTCTTCGTAGTTTGTTCAGGAATGAGTAGTGCAGTACTCATTTTCATTAAAGGAAACACTATAATACCTAGAACATCATTTTGAGTTGGGGATTTATTTTTTTTTTTTTCTCCATTTTTCATGTCAGAGGTATCACATATTTTAGTTTTGTATACAGAGTGAATGGGTTGTGATGGGTGCTATTGTATGCTCTGCTTTACTATGTGCATTGAATAATTCTTGGCTAAATTATTGATGTATGTTGTGCTGTTATGTAAAATGCCCTCTGTTTATTTTGTGATCTTAACACTGTGCAGCAAGAAAACGTACCTATTTGACTCTTAACTTTAGAATAATTGATCCTATTGTATCTAATTTCATCATGTATTTTTTCTTGTCTTGCTTGTCTTATCTTATCTTGTCTTTCTACGATGAGTACATCTGCTTTCACAGGGGTGTGGGTAGTGCTAAACAACCAAAATGAAAAGATGTCTTGACAGGCGGTTTCTAGTTCTCTTGCTATGCCTGACCATTACTTTTGACGCCTGTCCGTTAGACAACAAAATGTTTCCTCATCCTTTGCCTGGGTTTGCTTAAGTTTGCTTCACCATTGGTGTCATTTTATTTTGGCTTCTGTTTAACTCAGTATGTTTCCTCCTTCATTTGCGTGATTTGATGAGTTGCTGTCCACTTTCTGTTTGCTTTAATCTCCACACTAGATTGCTTGCCCGATACACTTTTGTTGCAATGGGAACGTCTGTCTGCAATTGATTTAAAGTTAGAGAAATTGTTTCTTTGTTTCATCTTGAGTTGATATTTTTAAAAATGAAGCACATTTTTCATTGATTGATTCGTAATTATGTATTATGTACTTGTATTTCTATTTGTATTTTTTTTGCTTTTATGCTATCAAAGTAAATCCACATACCCTTTTAAAATTGAATTGACATTTCCTTTATTTTGTTTTCTTTTCGAGACATACTTAAATACTCATTTCGTTTGTCGAAATTTGTGTATTGAATTTGTTTTGAGAAAAAAATCTTTGTTTCCTGTATTTTTTTTTCCTTTTCTGAGACATGCTTAAATGCTCATTTTGTTCGTCAATATTTGTGTATTGTTTTGAGGAAATTGTCTTTGTTTCACAGTTGTACAATAGTCTGTCAAAATGTTGCTGTAATTAAGTCTTTTACTCGTTGCACCTGTTTCGGATGCTTTTTTTTTCCAAATAGTGTAGGCATTTTACACAAATTTTCCTCACTTTACCCAGGTGTGAATGGGTACCCGGCTATTAACAGCGAACGATCTTGTCCGTATGTTAGTGCTTTAGCGCCTGTAAAATGGCAGCTTGCACTGTATGCTTCCCAGGAA
>JAUKPP010248561.1:0-12942 GCA_032273245.1 Phyllaplysia taylori | reverse complement strand
TACTTCGACCCTGCCTGTCAGGGCCAACCCGGGCTGAGAGGGAAAAAATCCCAGGAGAAAAAAACCCAGATCGTCCGTGATCAGGGATCGAACCGGGGTCTTCCGCATGCAAGGCGAAGAGCCTAACCATTACACCACAGCGCCGGTAAACTGGCAGCATTTTCAACAGCCGGCATATGCCTGCAAGCTTTCACCCATGGAGGCGGGCTACTTTGACCCTACCTGTCAGTGAGTGTCAGGGGTAACTCGAGCTGAGAGGGTGCTGGCCTAACATGGGTATCGATCTTTCACCCTCTGCGTGACAGGGCAAGAGAATAGCCATCATAATCATACCGCCAACGTTGATAGAATGCATTGCTTTCATACTTGCTCTAGTGATAGATTTTCTCAATTCTACCATCAGGCACACATACTACTATTAGTATACACGCAGGTGAGCAAACATACTGAGAGAGAATTTGGTCTGGTTACCAGTTTTATGTCCCCTGCAACACTGTACGGTCATTTTAGAGACAGGCTACTTCAATCCTGCCTGTCAGAGGCGCAAAAAAACCAAAATATTCCAGCAGAAAAATACCCAGATCATTCGAGCTCAGGATCAAACTCGGGTCCTCCGCATGACTGGAGAAGAGCCTAACCATTACACCACAGCGCTGGTGGACAAAATTAACAACAAACAAAATAAACAGAACAATAAAAAAAATATTTAAAAATCCCACCACACCTAAGCATTTCTCCAGGATTTTATTAATGTATGTCAATCAATCAAAAGCCATTATGCTAATTTAAAATCTCTGCAATAACATGTGTATCTTTCATTATACAATATATGTACACTGAAGATCAACATCACAAAAAAAATGTAAACCTGCTATGATGAAAGTCAAGTTTTGCTCTGTCTACATTGTTAAAGTATCATGCACTTTCAACACTACTACTCAACCATCTAGGAGCGGATGAAGATAACAGTAACAAGAAACAAGAAGTAGAAAGGCCACACCATTCTAGAGCAGCTAGCAATAAATTTATCCATGCTAACCCGATGCATACACACATTACAATAGATAAACCTGGCACTCTACGCCTTTCCACTGAAGTTACAAGTGTCTGTCATAAAACTGCAGTAAATACCAAATAAAATATGATATAATTAAAATAACCATTAAGAAATATTAAGTTGTGTGTGTTTTCTCCGCCCTTCTGGGTTTCTTTTCTCTTTGGTGTTGGAATAAATTTACCCCATACGATAAGTAGAATCTAAAGGAAAGTTTCAAATCCACGTAACAATTGAAGAGTCACTGCGCTTCATAGGAGCAGATGATAGCTAAAGTTGCAACTGGATCTGAAGGAGAATGAACGGATTTCTCATTGAAATCTATGGTAGAGATCTTGCTGATATCTATAATTTACTGTACAAATATGGCACCATTTGCTGAGTTTTGAAATCGGCTTAAAAACTTTTCGGTATCATGTTAATATACTGACAAAAATTTCCCCCAAAATCCTTGTTATTCTTTTTTACAACCAGGTAAGATTTTTACAGAAATTACCAGTGACTAGATCAAGTTTATAAAAGACATGATCAAGTTTTTGAAGTACTGCGATCAGTAATTGACAATTTTTAAAGTCAAAATGAGAACACAAAACATGTTGATCGTCAGCGAAGGCACATTCACAGAAGTTTCAAACGCAAGTGCCAAAAAGGCAAAAGAAACCAGCCTGATAAACATGTAAACGTTATGTTACGCATCGTAGTTTGTGTTGTAATGAGTCTACTAACACATTAGCCTCTACCTTAAATCTTCGTACGCGTACAGCTACAAATATGTCATGAGCACACTTCATCCAGAGGTAGGGTTTTTTGTCATAGTTAAGTAATGAGCATCTGTCTAAACCCTCAAAGGAAGGCATTTTATCGCTGGTGCTATTACATAGGGGCAAATAGTCCATAATATTCTTCATGATATTCGCCCCTTTGCGAAACAACCAGCGATATATCAGTTTCTGGTGGTGGCATTAGAGATAGCAAACAGCTTGTGAAAGAAAAAGGGGTAAAAACATATGCTCACCAATATTAAGTCTATCAAAAGAAGTGTGCTCTGGTATTTACCAAACACTGATGACGGCTGGTTAAAACAAAAGTTTACAGCATTCCTTGTGGTGAATGAGTACATTTTGTGTTCGATGTTTTTAAAAGAAATTCTTTCTTTCAACATTTTTCAAAACGCTCAACTTATCAGATGAAATTCTGGGACCCAGTATGCCTTTAAAAGTGTAAAAAAAAATCTATCACAGTACAGGTTGGTAGCCTATTTGTAGGGTAGTCATTTCTTAAATCTTCCATGAATACACTTAAACGAGGTCGTACTGTGAAGAAGAAAGTGTGCTATCAGGAGTCCATTAGATAGCTGCCTTGTCACTAGCTCATAAATATGCATGTATTCCTACGACAAGCACTTGGGTGCAAAATCGCATACCCATACACATACAAAAAGCTCATACCACATACAATAAGTGCTGTGTACACATACAGTAACGTACCATATCACAAGAGCTACGTGCATTTAGTGCATTACCCAACATTGAGGTTTCTGGACATGGCAAATAACTATTTCTGAGCAAACTACAAGTCTTCATCCAGGAGTGTATGATATTGTCATTAAATAATATTCTAGACTATACCATCAACCATGAATTTATGATATCACTATCCTAGACTGTGTTATCATGTCCAAGTAATAATAATGATAAATGAAAATTGCATAATACTCAACCCCCAAAGAAATGACAAATCTTTGAGCATTGCAGTGAATTCAAAGCAATATACATACACGACAGCCCAAGGTCTGATATGGAATCTGAACAATACCACTAACAAGAAGAACAGCGAGTCATCAGCCGATGATGTGTCATGATAGAGTAATCTCAATATCTCTCGACACAGATCACAAAATGATACATTTTTGTTCACTGTTTTATTGTAAGACAATCTTCGAGTATTTTTATCAAAATTTCGTAACATAAAGCCAACCCCTCCTTTATCACAAAGTCAAGTAACAATAACAGTTCTTGTTTGATCAAAATACATTATCGTTTTTTTCTATTGTTCACAGGCTTCTCACCTTTGATGCTACTCGGAGCACTACCTTTTCAAAATCATTTTGCCTATAAAAAAACCCTGCTCAAATGGCTATTTTGTTCTATGAGATTCTCATAATCATACAAAAAAAACTTTTGCTCAAGTACTGGCAAGTGTTCATATTCATTGGTGGGTACAATTTGTCACAAACTACCTGAGCATTGGTGTCAAGGTAGAAATGTGATCATTGAATAAGCAAAATGATAATTGACAAAAATTTCTCATGCTTTCCATGTCTTCACATTTTCAAATACCACAATACCATTTTCCCACTCCTGCAAACTTCTGAAACATCACATAATGGTTTTTGCTGAAAGGGAGTGGAAATGTTATTTTTTTCAAGAGCATGCACACAAAAAAACCCGTCTGGGATAAAGATTCTGGGATACATGATTTTTGGGTTAAGTTCAAGGAATCAATTCAGACCGGAAAAGCTCTGATCAAGTTGGTGGAAAGATGTGAATCCTTCGACTTTGTTCTATTTTGATAACCTCAACCTTGGGTTACAATGAAAAAATCAGTGCTGTGCTTAAAAAATATGACAAAAGTGTTCAATCCTACCACAATGTTTTTATACAAAATTATCTTCGGTAAGACTCTCCAACTTAAGTAGGTTAAAGATGTCAACATGAAGAATTTAAAACCTTATCCCTTAAAGTTAAAGTGCTTAAAAAGTGAAACTATAAGTAAGTAATAAAATGAAATCATAAAATTTGAAATGAAAAGTTACTCGGGACAAATCTCATAAAATCACCCATCAAATGTGCAAAAAAGAAAAAATCAGTTGATGTAAAAACAACTCAAATTTTGCTTACAAAATTCAGAAAGTAGTCGACCTGTAAGTAGTCACACCTTAACATCCGAGCAGAAACCTTGAAGGAATGCTATAGGCCATGGTGTAAACACAGTAGCTGACCATTCTCACACGCAATAATATAAAACTTGACGACTATTTAGTGATGTTGATCACATGCATGGCACATTGGAGGTAAAACTAGAAAATAAATCAACAAAAATTGTAGAGCGATCTCTCTGAATGAGTCTTAAGTTACAGATCCTGAAACGGAAAAAAAAAAGGCAGTAATCTCAGTTTTGTTCATCTTTTGAAAGAGGAAATGATAAATAGGCCGTCATGAGATACCATCGATACACATGGCCAAAATGCACATAAGACTCACTTCGAATAGTTGCATTACAATTGCTTCAAACACAATCGGTTCAGAATTGTTCCACAGAACACATACAACGGAAAAGAACAACCTCAATTCATGACAACTTAAGTGAAAATTTTCTTTAAAATTTTAACAGCATTGGCATTGTTCAATGCACTCAAATACCATGTGCAATCAATCACACAAATAAATAAGGAAACGTAAGTAGAGAAAAACAACCAAGGAAATGTAAGTAGAGGAAAACAACCGTGCAGGAAATATACGTTATAAAACCCACATTGGCTGTGTTTTAAAATTCCAGCAACAGATATCAACTGGAAGTAAAATAAAATGAAACCACAACTCCACTACAAACAGAAATAATATTGGCCAAACAGATACAAAGTGTGGTGTTTGCTCAATGCTTGCTTGTCCCACGCTCATACATAAGGGAAGTAAATACAACATTTTGATCTCGCACTACAATTCTCTCCCTTCGCTCAGTGCTGTCTCTGGCTCACAAACTCTGCATGGGCCGCAAGTTCTCTGACACCTGCCGAACGAAAGAAAAATAAAAGTCAAATCTAAATAGAGAGAAACAGACAAACAAGATGGGAAATTGTCAAACATCTCTATCAGTGCGAGACAATTTTCAGTTACTTGGATAAGCTAAAAGGAGGAAAAAGTCACATATTTTATGCAGAGATATTCGTAGGAAAATCATAAGATTGGTTATCAGGGACAAAAATTATGTGACCCCCATCTCTAAAATTATCATACAGTGCTACAAGGGACAATCTGGAATAGATGAGGGTCTTTCTGTGGCATGTTATCTGATAAATGCCTCACAACATTGGCTGAAACAGCAAAAGAAGCTGGCACTCTTATAAATGATTTGGTTTTGTTTGGTAACCAGTTTAACGTCCCCTGCAACACTGTAAGGTCATTTAAGAGACGGGCTACTTCGACCCTGCCTGTCAGGGCCAACCCGGACTGAGAGGGAAAAAATCCCAGCAGAAAAAAAAACCCAGATTGTCCGCGACCGGGGATCGATCCAGGGTCTTCCCACATGCAAGGCCAAGAGCCTAACCATTACACCACAGCGTCGGTCCCTATAAATGACTTCTAACCTAGTAAGAGGAATGGGCCTGGTTTTTCACAAAACACCCTAAACTTCATTATGTAAGCCAAATATTCTCATATCTTAACAAAAATTATTACGAACCACAAGTAAAAATCGGAGGATTTTTAGCCTACAAGGATTATTGATACAATAGAACCCGCATTATATCTCGATGTCTGTTAACTCGATATTCAGCCTAAGTCGACACGATTTGGAATTCCCAACTTCTTCTTTTTTAACAACATCAGCACCCCTTCAATCCACTTTCTGTTTACTCAACATGATTTCAATAGTCCCAGCAATGTCCACGCATGCGGGTTCCACTGTACTATAAACAATAAAACCAAGACGGAAGCTCACCTTGACCTCACAACCAGTGTTCTTCTGTACCTCCTCCACGGTGACGCCGTCGGCAATCTCTGTCATGACCAGGCCGTTGTCTTTGCTGATCTCAAACACTCCCTGAGCAACACACAATACAAGTTTAGATCACATCGAACTTACAAAATACATCAGCAAATTTGATATTTTTTATATAATAACAATGCCGGAGGTCTGTTTTTTTCCAAAGATGTATCCCCATTTCATTTATATTTTCATGGGAGGTAATAGATGTCTTTGCCAAATATTGTCCCATTTTCATATAGCCTTGGCAGAAAGATGCAACATCAAGCATTCTATTAGGATGCTTTGAGATTTTAATTGCACTATTTTTACATATATACATAAGTCTTTCTAAATTTTATCTGCAGCCAGAATGATGATGACGATGATGATAATGATGAAATAAGAACAATAATAACAATATTATAGTAATAATGATAACTATAATGTCTGTACTATAATAGTCCAAGTACGTAAACAATGTAAACAAACCCAAAACAACAACAGAGAAAAGAGCCGTCAGAACGCAGCTCAGTTTGGCACATCCATCCCTACTAGTCGCTGGTGCTATTACATCAAGGCGAATAGCCCATTATATTCTTCATGATATTCGCCCCTTTGCCAAACAACCAGCTACATGTCCTACAACTCACCAAGTCTGTGATGATCATGTCCACACAGCCTTTGCCAGTGAGGGGCAGGGAGCAGTCCTTCATGATTTTGTGCTTACCACCCTGTGGCCATGAGAGAATGGATGTCAGTCATATAATCGTGTGATGTAGACAAGGGTACCTTTGACATAATTATTACATTTAATGTATGCTGATAGTTAACTTCAACTTAGCATAATTATGTGCAGAGACAGGCATATTTGCTGGTTTGATTTGTTGAAGTTTTTCAGCACTATTGACTCTATAAGGTCATTCCATGCCTGGTAATAGGATAATAATAATAGTAACATTAGAGTGAAGGAGAAGGGGTAGATCACACTAAAGTGCTCATCCCTCACATGCAAGATGGTTACAGGGTAGATGTTAAAAATCAAAAGAATCGTAATGAGGGGCAGAAATGAGTCGATGTCAAGAAGCATTAAAAAAAACCTTTTGAGTGAAGTTTTGGCGGTTTTTAAGCCCTGGGATTGAAAAACAACAACCTTGAAATCAGGATAAATCCGTGGTACCCAACCCCGAAGTGAATCTTATCTTAAAGAAAGGATAGATGATAAAAGCATGGCCATGTGTATGCATCTGCATGTGTGTGTGCATTAAAACAGCTATGGATGTGTAGATGCATGCAAGGTTGCACTAACGGCACAATGAATATGTTGCAAAATTCTAAAGATGTAAATATCACTTGATACTTGCATATTCCCTTTTCCTAATGCACACAAGACAGTTAATCATAACATCCCGGGCGCTGCTCAGAGGCGACCAGCAACAACGTGCGAATAATTGGAGTGAGTGAATGTCAATGAAATTATCTCATCATTCATGTATGTACCATGTCAATGTATATTCAATGTTAGTATTGTTAGAGAACTTGTGATTTGGTGTATGTACATGTATGCCCCAAATTTCTCCACGGGTATGAATAAAGTTGTTATTTATAATAATACACAAATATCTAAGTCTTGGTATGGAGAGAGATCACTAGCTGCCATAGACAGGTTACCTTTGCTGTATGTTCCATGGTGATGATGACCTTGGTCTTTGTGCCAGAGACGAGATCCATGGCGCCGCCCATTCCCTTCACCATCTTGCCCTGCAGAGAGGAAAAAAGGGAAAACCCACTTTATTGTATGACACTGCGTAAAGTTGGGAAATCTTATTTGTTCATTTAGGGTTTTTACATCTGTTTTGACACTATAGGATCATATCGTATCACACACTCTCTCCCTGATCATACACAAATAGAATGACTTCCCTCACACTCTCTCTACCGGTGTCAGTGGTGTAATGGTTGATCTCTCACCCATCAGACAGAAGACCCGAATTCGATTCCCTATAGGGGACACGCATCTGTATCTGTCTGCTGGGATCCATCCCTCTCACCCTGGGTTGGCCTATCCATCCCTCTCACCCTGGGTTGGCCTTGACAGGCAGGGGGTCGAAGTAGCCTGTCTTTAATGTGATCTTACAGTATTGCAAGGGACCCAAAACAAAAAAACAATTATGTAGTAGTAGTAGTAGTAGTAGTCGTAAGGAGTGAGTTATTTATAGAGGCTGTTGTAGTCTCTTCTTGTTCAGGTTTTTTTTTTACTTCAGCACTCAAGCAGGCTTAAGTTTCTAAACTAAAGCCCAAACTAAAGCCAAACTAAACTTAACTCTATCAGTCTTTTACTTCTCACATACAAACACACATGCACGCACAATGTATCCACACAACAGACTAAAAACTGTGTCACCCAAGATCTCCCAGAACTTACCGGGATCATCCAGTTGGCCAGATCACCAAACTGAGAGATTTGCATGGCTCCCAGGATAGTCAGGCTCACGTGACCTCTGGGGACAAACAAATCAAGCAAACGATAAGAAAAACTTGAGTCAGTTATACGGACTCTGTAACTATACCAGGGCTCATAGCTCTTAGCACTGACAAAAATTACGGAGATTTGAGGAGGTTTTCAAGGGAGATTTTTTTTTAATTAAGGAGATTTTTGCCAGGATGTTGGATTTTTTTCTCTCTAGGTAACACTAAGAAATAGACCACACACATACAAAAACAAACAACGTACACAACACAAAAATATACACTTAGAGATATGGTAACTCACCATCAACTTCATCTCAGGCAGAGTGACTGCGCGGCGAGAATGAAAATTTAGCGAAGATATCGGCAACTCAAGCGCGATTTCTAGGATTTTGAGGAGATTTTAGGAGGTATTCAGAAATTTAAGGAGATTTGAGGAGAGAAATTTTATTTAGGGAGATTTGAGGAGGCTACGAGCCCTGAACAAGACAGAGATGATGTTAGTCTGGTCACCTGAGGTTCAGCATTTGAACCCCGCCACTGTCGATATTTTTAAATATGTATGGCAATGTGCATTAGATATATGCCTAAAAAAGCACCTATCAAAATGTAACTACAATGAACTGTGTATGTTATCAAATTGTAGGAACATTTTAAGAGTGACAAATATACTTTATAAGAAATGTGACATTTCATTGAATGTGAATGATCTTTGTTCAAATGATGTGCTATGATTTTGTAAATGGCAGGTAACCCAACAAACAAGCGCCATCAGAGTCAAAATCCCCCTCTCTCGCACTCTCTCCTCAATGCCTTACCCTCGGATCATGGCAAATGACTCATCAGAGGAGAAGTAAGAGCTGCCATCAATGCTGGTCACTGTTTCCTTTCCTGCATTGATCAGATCAGGGTCTTCCGATCCTGGCACTGGGAATGGACCCTGGGGAACAGATTGGTTTGGTTTGGGTTATTTTAAAGATTTTATAGCAATATTGAAATCATAAGGTCATTTCAGCACCAGGAAATAGACTAAGACTAGAGTAACATTAACACAAAAGTGAAGTAAAAGGATCAGACTTTGCTGAAAAGCCAGCCATTAACCAGCCTGTAGAATAGAGATGTACAGGCCTTCAAGTAAATCTGCAGGATGACTCATGTACAAAAAGATAACTGGTATATCACGCTTGTTTGTTGAACTTTTACAGCATTATCAACACTCTAAGGTCACTTCAGTGCCAGGGCATAGATCAGATACAGGAAAATAGTGACACATAAAAAGATGTAGAAAAGAAGGAATAACCCTCACAATAGCATATGTCACTATCAAAGATATATTCTATCGGGTACTAGAAAAAGTAGAGAACAGAGATATAGACACAACAATAGAGAAGGATACAGACATATAGACACACAGATCGATTCTGTGGAAACAGATACAAGAATATCTCAATACTAACCTATCTAAAACACCTTTAAATGAAAGCCAGAACAGCGAAAGAAAAATTCATCACGTAAATTAAAACTAGAGCCAGAAAACAATGCAGGACAATAGAACACTAAAGTAAAGGAGCAGATCTGATCAGAGCCCCTGCCAACCACCTACACGTACAGAAGGAAGAAGAAGCACGAGAGAGTCAGTAAACTACAACAGAGCTGTCCCATACTCAATAAACATAAAAATCAACTGCGGGATTTCCCAAAAAAGGGGGCAGATCTGCTGCGTAATTGCACTGCACTGAAGATAACCCTGGGTTTTTCCGGTGTAAATAGCCAGTAAGGGACAGAACTATTGTATGATTCTACTGGAATCCAAGCTGATCAATCCACTCACCAGTCCCAAGATGCCATTCTCACTGTGCAGGTGGACGGAAATACCTGGCTTGATGTAGTTGCTGGCCAACATGGGCATTCCGATTCCAAGGTTGACTGAGTCTCAGTTAAGGAAAAGCTTCCAGTGTTCAGTAAAAACATTTCAATATGCACACTAGATATATATTGATTTCTCTCTACTCGTGAGTGATGGATATTGAAAAATGTCACTTTCCAACAATAATCGCTACATACCCGTACATGCACACACACACACAAAGTTATATATACAATACATCGTCAGTGTGCTGCAAATCCAATATGGCCTCACTGATTTTTTAAACTTCTGAGATAATGGGAAAAACTGATTTGGCCTTGACTGTATGTTACAAGAGACAAAATGGAAATATCAAATTTGAACAGAACGGCCCGACATCTTTAAACATATGTAATACCAAATGATGCACTATGATGTGGGAAATTACGTAATGGGCTTTTTCCGTAATGGCTTAAATCGGACTTAAGCCAAGTTTTGGAAGCACCATGATGGTTTGGTTTGGTTACCAGTTTTACGTCCCCTGCAACACTGTAAAGTCATTTAAGAGACGGGCTACTTCGACCCTGCCTGTCAGGACCAACCCGGGCTGAGAGGGAAAAAATACCAGCAGAAAAAACCTATATCGTCCGCGATCGGGGATCGAACGGGGGTCTTCCGCATGCAAGGCGAAGAGCATAACCATTACACCACAGCGCCGGTGCACCATGATGATATGTATCAACAAATGCATCAATAGATGAAGGAAATGGCTCATCAACAGAGATGTCATATGTAGGGATCTTGAAGGGTTCAACAATAATGTTGTTACAGAATCTATAAGAAAGATAAGTTGGAGCTTAAGACAAGTTGCTCTGGGGTGGGGGGTTCCATGTGACATCAACTCATCCGTTGTTGATTGCCTATAAAACTATCAAACTATGCATGCTTTTTTCAACCGAACGGTGGGCACAACTTTTCACCAAAAAACATCCTGAGCTTAATATTTCCTGCTGAAATTCCTCAAATCTCAGACATAGCTCTTAAACAAACTTTTTAAGAAAGTCGGAGGTTTCTTTCTTTACAGAGCGTGAAAAAATCACAAGTGCAGAAAATTTCGAAGGGTGCCCACCCAATAGACAAAACACACAGGCGTATTATAAGCCCCTCTTAAAGTACAAGAACCCCCCAGGTTGTGTTCCCACAAAGGATACCATACATGCCATCCTGGAACTCAAGAGCTGCTCTCCGCACAATTCTCTCCCTCATTTGCTGGGCTGGGCTCGGTGGTTTATCCTCACCCTTTGGCTTGGTCAGGGTCAGACGCTGAAACGAAAATGAGAAACTGGAATCAGAATGTGTGATACATTTTACTTTATGAGACATCAGTTTACTTTGAACTCCAGGCAATGTATGAAATATTTGTGTTATAAAATCAAACAGGACTAATTTATCTAGTCCTCGGGTTGAATCTCAGTTGTGTGGTACAAGAAAACACTCCGAAAGCAAAAAAATTTCCACAAGGTTTAAATGGTAAAGTAAAGTCCTTTTCTACAAACACAATAACATTTTTATAAATAATGCATTTCATACATTGCCTACCTATCTTTTTTTCCATTCGCATGCATACACTTTGCCTATATAAATAACAAAAGCAACATTAGCTGAGTTTGACATAGAAACATTACAAACTAGGAATAGCTTTCCCCTTATCTCAATAATTTTCCCTCTTCGAAGACTCTCTGTACACCATTGTGCAGCACATGAGCACTTTATATCAATTGAACTCCAGGCAATGTATGAAATATTTGTGTTATAAAATCAAACAGGACTAATTTATCTAGTCCTCGGGTTGAATCTCAGTTGTGTGGTACAAGAAAACACTCCGAAAGCAAAAAAATTTCCACAAGGTTTAAATGGTAAAGTAAAGTCCTTTTCTACAAACACAATAACATTTTTATAAATAATGCATTTCATACATTGCCTACCTATCTTTTTTTCCATTCGCATGCATACACTTTGCCTATATAAATAACAAAAGCAACATTAGCTGAGTTTGACATAGAAACATTACAAACTAGGAATAGCTTTCCCCTTATCTCAATAATTTTCCCTCTTCGAAGACTCTCTGTACACCATTGTGCAGCACATGAGCACTTTATATCAATTTCATTAGTTCAGTACATTTCTGGTAATTGCTGAAAACAGACCCAATTATGCTGGGACCGAAGGGTCATTTCCCCTAGCCATAAGGGTTGGGGAAAAATCAATAGTTCAATCCCTTACTCGTTTTTTATGCTAGAAAAACCCAGCGTTATTTTTATTTCAGTGCATATAGATGAAGATCTGCCCCCTCCTCTCCGGGAAATCCCGCTGTTGTTACCATTTTTATCGAGTAAGGGACAGCTCTATTGTATAATGGTAGTGAAAGGAGCCAAAGAAGCTGCCGCCTCTATAAATAAATTGCTTTTATCTACGGCACTTCTTCCCTTACAACCTACCTCAATACGTTTCTGGTAGTTTCCTCCTTTGATGACCCTCTGTACGTAGATGTGTGGCACGTGGACGTCCTCCTCGGCAATCTCACCTGTCTCCACAATCTCCTCCACCTCAGCGATGGTGATCTGGCCAGCCTTGCACATCGGAGGGTTGAAGTTTCTGGCAGTTTTCCTGTACACAAGAAATATGTCCTCACAATGTTTACTAGTAGTGGTATGCACAAAACTTATAAGCAGTGCGTAAACTCGACTTAAGCACTAATTAGGCTTAGGCACTACTTAAATGCCCTACACGGCATGTACGAACCACTTACTTCCTCAGCCATGTCGCAACT
>JAUKPP010248550.1:0-12943 GCA_032273245.1 Phyllaplysia taylori | reverse complement strand
TGTATTGATGAATTTTGAAATTTTCACAAAATTGAGGTGAAAAAGTAACTGGGTGCACATTTCTCATAGAATCCGCCTTATGGCTTATTTATTGTAATTCTATTCTTTTAATGTATATAGACTATAGAAGTGAATATATAGCATTAAACTATCTAGATCTATACCTACGATTTGTGTCCCAATTTTTGCCCAGTGCCACTTTTCGCCCACCCAACAGGAATCTATAGTGTCAAATTGTGTATTCCTAGATTCTACATGTTCTTAGATGGGCGAAAATTAGAGTAGAGCCTTCCTAGATAAGCCCTGTAATACATAATTATTATTCCTCTAAGTACATCTCAGGTGGGCGATTTCTTTAACGGCAAAGGTAGTGTTATTCTTAATTTTCCTTTGGCGACTTCTTCAATCTTTGTTTATAATATGGCAGTTATATTTGCCTTGAAGGCCGTGAACTAGGACATAGTTTGGAGGCTACATTCTAGGTATTCAACCAAAACAAGGCTATTTATAGTGCCGTGTAAGGGTAAAATGGGTGTCATCTTCCATTGTGTAAAAACTGTTGGTCTTTCTTTGAAAATTTTTTTCAGGCTGTCAATATCTACCTCACTAAATTAAATTGAGAGGTAGGAAGCTTAAAGCTACTTCAGAAAAATAACTTTTTTCCAAAGAGGCATTTTTCATCCCTCTTCACCCTGTCTCATAAATCTGGCGTTTTCGGCTTGCTGTTCTTTCTTCCTCTCCATAAAAACTCAAAGAAAATGTTATAGAGTCAAGGCTATGCAATAATCAAAGTACAAGTCTTCTGCATTCCCTATACTGAACAACATGGGTCTGTGACTCTTTCTCTCACACATACGCTCACATGCAATTGCTCCCCCCCACTTCCCCAAACACACACGCACCTCTGTCTGTCTCTCTGTCTCTCTCTCTCCACAGTCTGTCACTATCAATCTCTGTGTCTCAGGGCACCGTTAACGTAGCCGGCAAACTACATTCAGGGTCCTGTGAACGTAGCTACTGCGGGTATGAAAAACTTATCAACCCTCATTACTTTCTTTGTTTAGCTGGTTCTTATGCCCCAAAGGAGCACAATCCATGACAGACAAGTATATTTCCCTTAAGTTAGCTTAAAAGGTGTTTGTCATGTTATGTGAGTCTTCGTATTTTTGTTTCAGGATACCTGATGGATTGGCAAAATAGGTCACGAGTGGAGCTGTGGACAGATTTTTCTCCTTGGAAAAGAACCATTGCCCTTTGACCTCCAGCGATGACTCAGTACGTGGACTACAACCAGACGGCTGAGGACCACCAGTCCTTGCTCATCCTGGTTCTACATGTCGGCTCACAGCTACACGCCCAACAATTTCACCTGGCCATGGACAAAATATCCAGGGTGGATTGCATCCACGTCCAGGGCCAGAAGAGGAATATTAACGTGCGATACAAAAAGAATTATTCTGTTGAGTTCAATTCCTGGGGTGACTTCCAGACTCACCGAAAAGTTTTAGGCCTCATTGCAGTCGGCAAGTGCACAGATCACACCGAGTTTGAAGATCTTTTTGCTAGTTATAAAAGTATTAAGGAAGAATACGCCTCTTCTATAATAAATTCAAGACTTGTTGTGTTTGGAATGAATACGGACGGTTCACCTCTCTGTAACGAAGCAGACAACAATGAGTCAAATACGACTGAGAAGGAGAGTAGTGAGACAGTTAGTCAGACCGAGAACTCCGCCCCTGAAAATCCCCCTCAATTGTGTTCGTCCGACCCTCCCACCACCAAAGAGGGCAACCAGACTCCGAACCTATCCCCCTCCTCTTCCTCCTCTACATTACAAACTGTGCCTGAAAATGCCGAACAGGATTTGGCGTCCTCAAAATCCCCGAAGGGCTCGCCGTCTGTGATGAAACACAACGGAGTGAAGCAAAAGAGTTTAGATGTGCCAAACAATAAGAGTGAGAAGAGATCTCACAGTAATAGCCTCACCAAGGAAAGCAGCGGGGCCGAGATTGTGTTCTACCCAAACCTGGACAAATGCTCCGATTTGGAGGAGAGAATCAAGGAGTTTGTGACCTCTCTCTTCTACGTGCTTGAGGGCAAGCGGCTGGACCGATCGTTTGAACGCAATGATAAACTGACTTTGTTGTGTGCTCCGTTTGAGAAGAAAGATTATGTGGGTGTGGATACTGATACCAAGTGAGTGACTGTTTTTTGAAGGGGTACTGTTGTTGGGATTTTTAGTTCTTCTTTACATCATGATAATTTCCGAATGTGTACAATTAATTACTGTGAATATCAATCTAGTTTTTATTTTTAACAAAAGTGGGCAAATTGTACTTGTTTACATGTTATAAATTTGGAAGCAGAAGTCCCATGGAAAGGAAAGATACAAGTTCAAAACTAGATGTGTAAAGTTGCTTTTGCAGATGTGTTTTTACATAGGTTGCAACCTTTCCATAAGATTTTGTGATTGGTAGAGATCCTAGAGTTTAGAAAAAGCCCAGGGTAGGGGGATTTAAGATTTAAAGGAAACTGGTGTTTATTATTAAATTTTGCAGAAAAGTCTCTATATATATTCATTTCTCAATATTTTGAATAGATAATATATGTATGTGGGGAAATTCAGTCTCTGAGTTTGTCATAACAAACACTTGGCTGCTGGAGCATTAGCAGAACTATAATTTTCCTCAGTTTTTTCCCTTGTTGGACAGCAGGATTGGGCAGGAATTACATAGAATAATAAAATCTCAGCACCTGATTGAATTAATGAGATACACTTTTTCACCTCTTAGTTAAGGGGGAAAATGATTTTTCACTTGATACCATTAACTTTATTCAAATATGGCCGTAATGTTTCTTAAAGACTCATTTTGAGCCTCAATATAATTCTCTTCAAAGTCAGGTCTGCTTTAACATCTGCCATTAAAGCTACACAATATTAATTATATTCGACTTTACTAGGCTTTGTGGCATGCTTGATGGAGTTTGTCCATATTGAAAGATTTTATAATATTGTACAACTCTTTTCACTAGGTCTTTCCGAAAGAAATGCATGGGCCGTTTGCGGAAGCACTTGGGAGATCTTTGCCTACAGGCGGCCATGCCAGGAGAAGCTGTGCTACATTACAACACGGCCCTGGATCTGCTGCGAAGCGTCAATGACTTTCTGTGGATGGGAGGTCAGTGTCTTGGGTATTTTTCTCACATACAGGGTGATTATAAAAGAATTACCAGGATTCACGACGCTAGATGCTTAATGAAAAGCAATAGGAACCTCAAACTTAGTAATAAATATTGCACTCTTAATGAATTTTCATTTTTTGTCTTCATGTATGAGGCCACCATCAGTAGTGTGGGCAATATCAATGCGATTTATAGAATTCATCCCAGACAACTTTACAGTCTGGCATGAATTTCTTGATTTGACATTGCCTGTACTGCTGGCTGTGGCGGCATTGAACACTTGTAAAACAGGAAGTAAAACTAGGTTGTGAGTACAACTTGTATCTTGGCTTTAGTTTTCTATTGCTTTTCCGTATCATCAAAATATTAGGTCTTAAATTTGGGTTTTTAATTTTAAATCACCATATATTGTGTTGTCTCATATTTTCCTATTAAATTTTATCTCACATCCAACTTTATGTACATCTCCTTTTATTGTATTAATTCTGTTCTTCTAATTTCATTTCAGCTTATCTTCTTTCACCTTATCTATTTCAATTTATTATTAATTTAATTTTTCCTCATATTGATTTGATTCGTCTCATCTCATCATGTCTTATCCTATATGAAATTGATTCTGATGCCTCAAATCTTGATGTCAGAAAAATTTTAAAAAAATAAAAATTAACCATTGTAAACGTAGATTCATATCATTAGAATTGGAAAGTGTTTTGTATTGTAAGAAAACAGAAATGAAACAAATTGAGATATGAATTCTAACAATCAACTTTATACAGCCAGTTGATAAATTATTTTTAGGCTGTTTTAGATCCAGAAAGGAAATTTCATTTAAGCAACAATCTTTGCAGGATGCTACGAGGGTATGAGCTGTGCTGCCATTGTCCTGGCCTATCCCAGAACGACGCCGGTCGGGCTAAAGAGGAATCTGTCTTTTCAAGTCAAACGAGGAGCACCTATGGCAGAAGGCAAGGCTCGGGCAGGTATGTCCTTGACCTTTGGCTTTGTTAGTTTGTCAGGAGGGGTTTTCCTGTCTACTGAGCGTCAAAAGAAACGGGACACTTTTGGATCAAAGATAGAGTCGCGGTATTTGTGAAAAACCTCTTGTGTGTGGTATCAAATTGAAGGAAATTTATTTAGGAATCTAAAGATATCAACATTAAAGTGAAATTCTACACTTTTGGTAACACCCAACGGCCATGAAGAAAAGGAGTAAAAAAAATCAATCGTACAAATTTTGACGTAATTTTCTAAGGTACAAAAGTTCTGGAAATATTTTGAAAGTGTGTCAAACTTCACAGCAAGTTCAAGTTCTGTTATGTCATTCCTTTACTCCTCTTGAAACATAGACCATCAACGACAACTTTTCAACGAGTCGTATTTTGTATTGTCTTCTCCAGTTTCCTCAACCCAATCCTATTTGTTTCGTATCACAAGGTCCCTGCACCAGGTGTGTGTGGCCTTCCTCTCTTTCTTCTCCCCTGAGGATTTTGTTTCAACTTAAGTTCTGTACAATGTGTGAATTGTCTTATTCAATTTAAATTATGTTTGTATTAATAATAATAATAATTTGCATTTCTATTGCCCATTTTCATCTCAACGAGATGCTTAATGTGCATTACAATGGAAAATCACTTTATAAATATTCATTCTGCCCACTCTTTTCTTCACTAAAGGTACAAGTTACGCCAATGGTCTGGATACTCTCGGTGACCAAACGTCTCAACCTGGCCCAAATCTGGACGATGTAGTGGAGAAATACAAAGAGGCCATAACTCTCTATAGCAAGGTAGGATTTATTGATCATTGATCAACCAATCTTGTCCATAATATGTTAGTGCTTTAGCGCTTGTAAAATGACAGCTTGCACTGTATGCTTCCCTGGAAGTTGAGAAGGTTTCCGAATGACTTGGTCTGCTGGGGTAATAATGATTGTAAAGCGCATAGAGCTTGCTTTTGAGCAGGGAAATGCGCTATATAAATGCAATCTATTATTATTATTGTAAGCTTTTGTACCTAGTCAGGGTTGGGGGTCGTCAGTGGCCGAGCAGTAATGCGCCTGCCTGCTGATGAGGAGGTCCCGGGTTCAAATCCGGGGAGGTTCCCTGTGATTTTTACGGAGTTTTTATGGCTTCCACCCCTGTGTTATCAGAGATGGACATAAAATTCGTATGTCCCGCCATGTAAATGACCCTACAGAGTTGCGTGGGACTTTAAACCAAAACCAAACTAGTCTGGGTTCAGCGGGTGCCCTGGTGTGGTTCACTCCAGACTTCTAACGTGTTCTGAAAATGTACATGTGTCAAGAATCACACCAAATGTTTGCAAGCTGTGTACATTATCTTAATTGTCTACCGTACAATTAAGAATGTAGAATTTGCACCTCTTAAATTAATCTCATCTTAAGGAATTGCAAGAGAGTGTTAAACTACAGCGAAACAACTGTAAAAAATGTCTTTATATATTTTGTCTATGTCTGTTGTTATAATTCATTATATTTATTCTGTATTTCAGTTCAAACATGCTGCTGTGATTGAAATGGAAGCTTGCCTCAAGGCCTGCCGTCTACTCATTTTACAACGAGTAAGTTGTTTCTTGACTTCTTCAATTACAAGTCTAAGGTTTTGCAATTTTCTTAAAAACTAATAGAGCACAATACAGTATTAGGTTTTGATTATCTGTTTTACACCCCCTGCAACACCGTAAGGTCACGTAAGAGACAGGCTATTATGACCCTGCCTGTCAGGATCAACCCAGGCTGAGAGGGAAAAAATCCCAGCAGAAAAAAAATCAGATTGTCTGCGACCGGGATTGACCTCAGGTCTACCGCATGACAGTGAAAGAGCTTTACCATTACAACACAGCGCTGGTACTTATATCAGTGGGTACTTGTCTTTTGAGGTGCAAGAGATAATATATTGCTGCATTTTATGCTAAAGTTTTTAGGACTAAGGACTCGAACTCAGGTGCCCGCTGGATTGAAAAAATAAAGCAATGACAAGTCTCAGTCTTGAGACAGTGAAACTAATATGGTTGTATTGAAGAGTAAATGTATATCATGTATATATATATCATTTAAGTTTTGATCAGTTTTCGATTGAATTTTGTGGTGTTTTCTTCTGTTCCCCTGTTGTTATCTTTTGAGGTACACATGCAGAAATTTCTTTTTCAGAAATATCTTCAAGCTTCCGACTTCCTCCAGAATGTTGTGTACATCAACCTGCCTTCTCAAGAAGATGACAGGGTATGTACTTGTATGTCACATCATGTGGGGATTAGTTCATCGAGGTTTGGTTTGGTTTGGTTACCAGTTTTACGTCCCCTGTAACACTTTAAGAGACAGGCTACTTCGACCCTGCCTGTCAGGGCCAACCTGGGCTGAGAGGGAAAAAATCCCCAGATCGTCCATGCTCGGGATCGAACCGGGGTCTTCCGCATGACAAACGAAGAGCCCAACCATTACACCACAGGGCCGGTGTTCATTGAGGTCTTACTCTTTAATTTCATGGAGTTTGTATATGACTCAAGTTAGTAAAAAGTGCTGAAAAAAATCATCTTGTAATTTATTTGTCTATGATGCAAGTTTCTTATTGATTTCTATTCTTACTATTACTTTCATGAACAAAGTTTTTGTCTATAATCGGTCACGCTATATTCACATCCTGAGCAACTCAGGAAGACATCTCTGTGCAGTCAAACCTGTCTAAGACGACCACTCAATATCGAAAAAAAAGTGGTCGTTTTAACAGGTGGTCGTCTTAGAGAGGGACAATATAATTATATAGTAAAAATGTAATTTGGGAGTTGGTACATAGTGGTTGTTTGTGGAGGCCGTCGTCTTATAAGGATAGTCGCTTGAGCAGGTTCAACTGTACTATGTCATGTCATAGCATCAAGTCGAAGAACAAGAGCTCAAATGAGCACTGATTAAGAAAAGTACAGTAAGGTAAACTGCAATTAGTCCATATACTTGTTCATTGTATATTATCCTGTCTAGCGATGGGTCTATTTTGACATGCACTATCTTATTCAACATTTTTTCACAGGTTAAAAGAAAAAGAAAAAAGCTTTCACATGAAACCAATCACCCTATATAGCCAAATAGACTTGAAACTCATTTTGACTGATTCTATGATACATTTTCTCCTCCGCAGATTCAGAGATACAACACACTGTCAGCCCTGTACAGTCAGATCGGTTTCCGGCGCAAGGCGGCTTTCTTCAAGCGGGTGTCAGGCATGCACTGTGTGGCCCCGGACAGTTCCCCGAGCTGGTCCCAGTGCTACGAGCTGTTGCTGCAGTCGCTGGAGGGATACAGTCTGTCTATCAACCTCAGGGAGATGGAGCCAGGTGGGATATGTAGATGTTGATTTGGTTTGGTTACCAGTTTTACGTCCCTTGCAACACCAAAAGGTCGTTTAAGAGATGGGCTACTTCGACCCTGCCTGCCAGGGAAATAATCCCAGCAGGAAAAAATTCAGGTTGTCCGTGCGTGGGATAGTACTTGGGTCTTTCACATAACCGTCGAAGAGCCTAATCCTTACACCACAGCGCCGGTTGTGGGGGTTGTGTGGGTGGAAAAGTTGGTTAAACTTTTGGCATTGTGCACGTTTTCAGCAGGTGCTTTAATGTGGTCTGCTATTTTTTCTTCTTCCTTGTTTGTTACGTGTGACGTTTCAGAAATGTGAAGGAAAGAGTGAGCTATGTATGCACTCTGTTTTTCTAAACAGAAGTGTTTTCTCCTCTGTGTGCGGTTAACTTTTTCAATTTTCGCGCTCCAATTACTTTCAAAATAGACTTTTAGTCTGCATACTCTGCGTCGTACGCAATGTGTATTATGTGATGGAGTCTCTTTTTTGTGCTCTATGTAGGATCTTTTTGCCCCTTTTTTAGACTGCTCCCGCAGGAGAAAAAATAGAAAGGACAATATCTTGCTTCAGAATCTAGGGGCAGGGTTGGGACAAAAACTATGGTGCTCACTAGCAATCGACCTTAAACATATCAAAAGTGACCCAAACCTTCATACTGGCCCTTTAAGATGCGGACCCTGTTTTAATATCCATCACTTATAGGATGGGAGTTGAAGCCATGGAAACTCTGAAGAAAATTCAGGCTTCGGATATGTACCTCTGCATTTGTATGTGGGCGCTTTACCATTCAGCCAAAAATGCTCCCTATCCCAATGTGTTATTATTGTCCTAATCTGCTTCCAGAAGTTATGCAACCTTATAGTGCAAATAATGCTGTGAAACCTTTACAAAACAGATTAAATTAACATACTGGATTGTATAGTGTGCAAATTGTAAACCAATACCTGTGTTCAGAGTCCTGCTCTTTCTCAGCCAGCCACCCTTAATAAAGGGCAACAAATTTTTTCTCTTTTTTTTTTGTTTCTCTATTTTGAGACTAACAAGTTTGTCTGAACTCCTCAGATCGGTGTTTTGGCTGGCCTGTGCTGCAGTACAGAGTATTACACGAGCTGGTCTACTCGGCGCGGCGGATGAGCAACCCACAGATTGCTGTCAGGTGAGGCTGGGAAAACTACAGTAAAACTTAACTGACGTTTCGCGTCGGTGGTCTAGTGGTTAGACTGCCGGACTCGTAATCGGAAGGTTGCGGGATCGAATCCCAGCTCGGGCCTGACGTTGTGTCCTTGGGAAAGGCATTTATATGAATTTTCCTCACTTTACCCAGGTGTGAATGGGTATCCAGCTTTAGACAGCGAACGATCTTGTCAGTATGTCAGTGCTTTAGCGCCTCTAAAATGGCAGGCTGCACTGTATGCTTCCCAAGAAGTTGAGAAGGTTTCTGAATGACTTGGTCTGCAGGGGTAATAATGATTGTAAAACGCATAGAGCTTGCTTTCGTGCGGGGAAAATGTGCTATTTAAATGCAATCTATTACTACTATTTATGGGGGTAAAGGTTTGGGGTTTTGCCTTCTACACAGAGGACGGGACTGTTAATCCCCACCTTAGAGGAGTATCTCTGTCTCAATGCTGGGATGTTGGGTCCCCCTCAGCTCGGTTTGACCCTGACAGGTGGGGTCGGAGTAGCCTGCCTCTAAAATGATCCTCTCGGTGTAATAAGGGGCAGAATCTAAACCAAACAAGTAAAGCTTTGCTGTAATATGCTCACCCTAGACTTTCAGTTTTTGCTGCAAACGGTCCCGACTTTTTTAGTCCATTCCACTAGGCCCAAAAGGCGAGGGGGGAAAAACCAGTAACCACTTTCAGTTTTTAGTTTTACTTCAGAAGTGTACTTCTTAGAAACAGGGCAGTGGATGGCTGGCAGGTGCTACAATGTGGTCCGTCCTTTCTACTTCTTTTACCTTTGTCCTAACTTACTTCCTGGAACTTAAGTGACCTAATAGAATCAATAGGGATGCAAAACCTTAACCGAAGATCATTGATTGTCTTCGCCCAGACACATGACACTCCTGGTACACCTGATGCTGCGGCACCTGAGTGTGAACGAACAACGTGAGGCCCTGACTGGACTGTCCACCCTGACACTCAAGTGTCCCGGCACGCCGCAACCTCTGGCTCTGGAGTCTGGGCTCATCCTGCCTCCTGTGCCCCTGCTAGCCTTGCCAACTGTCAGGTGAGGCATCGTCATTATCACTATTATTATCATCATCATCGTTATTATTAACTGTGTTATAATTGTGTGAACAAAATGAGTGAGAAAAGATAATTTAAAACGAAAAATTACAGTAAAACGTAAATTTTTCAAAACTATATGTTGCCCCTACGTTTTTATTCTTGGGCCTTCATGGGGGAAAAAGAAAGAGATGAAAAAACACTCTGTGGAGGAAAGTGCGGAAAATATTAACAAAACCTGTGACCTCATTGGAAAGGGGGCTGTGTAAAAGATTAGAGAGTAAGAATAAGGTCGTAATTATGATTTTATCAACATTAGTATTGTCATCGCTACAAAGAAAAGAAAAGATCTAGTGGTGCTGTTTTTTCTAACACCTGTCATTTAAGTGTTCTTAGTGTTGTAAAAACTCTCTAAAACTAATAAACAGTTTAATACTTATGCCTAACCTTTTTTTTTATAAGTCTTATATTGTTTTCTTTCTCTCATCTTGTATGTGCGTGTCTGTGTGTGTGTATCTATGCTTGTGCACATGTGTATCTGTATTTGTGTCGTGTGTGTGTGTGTGTGTGTGTACACAGGTCATTCCGCCTGCTGCCCCCGGCCCCTCACCTTCAAGCCAGCAAGCTGGAGACACCAGAAAGCTCTAGCTCCTCAGGGATCTTCATCTACACACCGCTGTCGCTTAGCAACAAGGCAGTACCCGATAGTAAGCCAGGTGAGAGATTGTCGTCATGGTCACCAAGCACAATCTCTGTTGCTGTTGTTGTTATTGTTGTTTTTGTTTTGATGCCCCTTGCAGCACTATCAACCGGCGCCATGGTGTAATGGCTAGGCGCTTCGCTTATCGCGCAGATGACGCGAGTTGGAAGCCCACGTGGGGCAGTTTGTTTGATCGAGTATATCTCTGTTTTTCTCCTGGGACAATGTCCCATTCAGCCCGGGTTGGCCCTGACAGGCAGGGTCGAAATCGCCCGTCCCTTAAATGACCTTACTTATAGTGTTGCAAGGGACGTTAAGCCCAAACCACACCAACCAGCAGCACTATCATTGAAGATGACCGGTGCTGTGGTGTAATGGTTAGGCTCTTCGCCTTGCATGCAGAAGATCCCAGTTCGATCCCCGATCGCGGACGATCTGGGGTTTTTTCTTCTGGGATTTTTTCCCTCTTAGCCCGGGTTGGCCCTGACAGGCAGGGTCGCAGTAGCCCGTCTCTTAAATGACCTTACAGTGTTGCACGGGACGTAAAACTGGTAACCAAACCAAAATCATTGAAAATGCAGGACCTCCCATTATATGTCTATCTCCAACAGGACAGGAGTTGGAGCCATGAAAACCCAGAAAAAGTCCTAATGAACCTCCTGGGATTCAAACTGCGAACCTCCTTATTTGTAGGTGGGCATTTTACAGCTTGGCCACAGGTGCCCCCACCTCTGTTGC
Organism: Phyllaplysia taylori; assembly: GCA_032273245.1. NCBI lineage: Eukaryota > Metazoa > Mollusca > Gastropoda > Aplysiida > Aplysiidae > Phyllaplysia > Phyllaplysia taylori. The sequence continues at coordinate 1,724 of JAUKPP010248550.1, read as the reverse complement.
GTCAAAATCCTACTGCCAAACGTTGCTTTGTATTTGCACCATTAATTTAATCAGAGGGTTTTAATTGATCTTACCCCACCCTTTTCAGGAGAGAGCAGAATTAAAGTTTTTTTAAATGAATTGTCCATAAATTATTTATCTTCTTTTTCTTCTCGTTCATCTAAATTGACAATCCGGTCTCCAAAGGGTAGGTTGCTATTCGCGGCAGGTCCTAGTGGTTCCCATAGAGCTTCTGGGCATCTTGCCTAGGGGTAGGCCAGAACTTTCTTCTACTTGCTTCGTGTAAAAGACACTTGTGCAGAACATGATCTGTTGCTTGGCTGTCAGTTCCGCATGGGCATTTGTCTGAGTTCCCAATACTGAACTTAGTGAACAGATGGTGGTTCAGGTGGTTATGGCCAGTTCTGAGTCAAAACAGAGCAACCTGCTCTTGGCGGGTAAGGAGGTAGTAGGGGTCAGCCTGGTGACGGCGTGGATGTTGATCTTTCCACTTTACTTGGAATCCCCTTTTGATGATGGTTTTGGCCTCCGAGTATCTAGTCCCTTTTTCAGGTTGCTCCATTTGAGATATTTTCTTTGCGAGGGAGTCTGCCATGTCGTTCCCAAACAAATTGCAGTGCAATGGTATCCACTGTATTACAACTTTGAAAATTATTTATAACTTCAGAAATTTATTTATGAGTGCCAGCTGAAAAGTCATAGCTCCTATGCTGTAAAATCAAAACCTGATAATGAAGCAATGCAAAATTTACAGGGTATAGGCTCAAATCCTTTGACCTCTGGCACTGAAAAATGATGTATTATGTCTGCTTTCATCTTCTTCATCCTCAGTTCTCCTGCAGGCAGAGTTTACTTCCTAACGCTGAAGCAACCTTACAGTATTGACAGAGTTGAAAAAACTCAGTTTACATCAGTTTCTATATCCGTTTGTTTTGTTTTTTCCCTCAGATTTCAAGTGGGTGTGTGGAGACGTGTGCGAAGCCTCCCTCCAGTTGTCCAACCCCTTGGCTGATGAGCTTAAGATATTTTATATGGTGAGTCGAGACACAGAGGAGTCGGAGAATATCATTTGAAGCATTTGTATTGTGTATTTTTCATGTAATGCTTAGGAAATCTAGATCTACTGAAACATTTTGCAGGAGGGGCAAAAGAATATGATTAACACAATGTTAGATTACCTTTCAGTCTGTGCCCTTTCAGGTAGACAATTTCTCAGGAAGGTGGAAAGTTGCAAAATGAAATGAATTGTGTAATTAAGTTGTTTGTTTTCTTTTTTTGGGGGGGAGGGTGGTGTGAAGTGCAGACTTTCATGTTTAGGGAGTTATATTGATGATGTGTGCATCAACTAGTAGATTTCTGTTGTCATGACGGGTAGGCTTCTGACAAATTTTAGGTTTTAATATTTTATATGGAGGAAATATTCACAGAGGGACTGCCAGCCCCTTGAATCAAGGGGCCCCCTTGAAAATGGAAAAAGGTCACAAAAACCCTTGAAAATGGAAAAACACCTTGAAAATGACAAATTTGACCAAATCCCCCTTGAATGCCCCTTGAAAAAATTATCAGGTCACTAAATCTCACTGACAGGCCAGTTGAAACTTTAAATATCCTGCTCAGGGACCTTCCCTCACTTCCAATAGAAAATTTTGACTATAATTCCAGACTCCCTCCTTCAAAACATAGGAATGAGAAAAGGAGGGCTGTCACTAGTATCAGTATTAAAA
>JAUKPP010248539.1:0-12944 GCA_032273245.1 Phyllaplysia taylori | reverse complement strand
GAAAGGGGCTACTGTCAAAGGCTCCCGCTGCCGTACATCTGGTCCACTGACGAGTGAAGTTGCGGACGTCTTTAAAAGGGTCGTGAGCTGGGCTTCAGCGCTCACGTAGATGGAGATTCATGTGGAGTACGGGGAGACGCAGACATGTGTGTGAGGGATATTTAACCCGTTGATCGCCGCTCCGCTGATTGGTGACTATTAACCCTTTCGCGGATGACACATACCCTCTATTGTGCCATCTTCCATTCTTTAGCAAACATTTATTCTGCATTATGAAATCTGATTGTCCAGTATATTGGAGCTTCAGTCAAGGGTCTTTACTTTGAAAAGATTGCAAATTTTCCATGCCAATGTTGGGTTTTATTTTTGCTATTGGGGAGAGAATCTCTTAATACATGTATTATTTTATTTTTCATGTTTTTAGTTCATCTGACCGAACATGAAGCTTTGCGACAATATTTTTAGCTGAGCTTTACAATTGCTCAAATCTGATAGTTATAAGGAAAATTGTGTGCATTGTTTGTAGACCAAGTATGTTTTTTTAAAAAGTCTTTGTAGATAGGAATGCAAGAACCTGTTAGTTTGAAGTTAGTTGTTTATAGAGGTACCAGCTTCTTTTGCTGTTTTAGCCTGCAAGAACATGTCATTGTGTATTGCTGGAATTGAGCAGTGATTTTTTTTTATTGATTGAGAGTGATGATCATGCTCTTAGGAAATAATTTGTCACAGGGCTAAAGAGAGTAGTAGCCTATTGATAATGCCAATGGGATTGATTTTATATACAAAAATCGTGAACTCACTCAATGGAAATTTACACTGTATTATGGGCAATTTTTTCTTACTACTGTGTCGTATGATAAGTTTTTATCTTTGTGTTTGCTTCTAAATCTTGTACTAAATGTAGTTGTATCTGCACTTTAATTTACTCAATGAAAATACGACAGTACCTTTTTTTTTGTACTATGTCAGGTATTTGCATTTAGAATTAATGAATGTTTACACTTTGATAGCACTTTGGTTGAGACAAGATGAACCTTTATCTTATCTCCAAAGGAGAAAAATTTGGGGAAGGAAAATGTGTTCCCAATTCCATTGTACTGGATGTTTCTTTGCTGCTTCTTGACGATATTATTTTTTCCCTTTTTTAAGTTGGTAAAAAGCAATGCACATTTATGATGAGATGATGTATTTCAATTACTGTACATATCTGGGCTCTTGTCAGTAAGGATTAATTGTCCTGGGATCTGTCAAATGAGCCTTAAGTCGCCAATCCTAAAGGGAAGAAATAGCCCTGTAAAATCAATTTGAATTTTGAGAAGTCAGTTTTTTTTGTATAGAAGTATCTTCATCTGTTTTCATATCTGAATGTTTTGATAATAAATGTAAATCACCTTGAGTCTCAAAATGTACACAGGTTATTAATGAGACCACTGCAAAGAACATATTGTTTAACTTTAAAGCTGTTCTTCTGTCCCTTTTTCTTCACTCTTGAGTGGATGATGGTTGGCCTCCTTAACACTTTGTAGTCACTCAGCCCATATATATGCGCCGGCTTAAAGTTGCCCATCCAGCTGCTCGATGCATATGTGCATCAGGCTCGAGAAGCCTCATCCTGTTGTGGCTGGCTGCGCATGACTGATAGGTTTCTTTGTCCTTCTGCCTGTGTGACTACAAAGTGTTAAAACAATTTAATTTCTGCACTTAACGGAACAAACAAAACAATTTTTTCACAGTTGGAAAGGGAAGCAAGTAGGCTTTCGTTTTCATTTTTTTAAAAATCCATATGGCTAAAATGTGACTTAAAGACTCATTGTGACTGATTGTTGGACAAATGATGTTGCAGACTTTGATGTCTTGTCTGTTAAGACTTCCTCTGCTCATTGTCTCAAATGTGCCATAAATACTTTTTGTATTTGATTCAACCCTATGGGGTACGTCTACTTGAGTACCATACATTTGAGATGTCTACACCTCTGTACAATTCTTTTTTCTTTTTGATATTCCAATTTGCTTTTTGGTATTTTTTGTTTATAGTATTTCTTCTCTGGAGCGATGGAGCTTTTTAACAACAAAACAAAGCTAAAAATCAGAAACATGTAGCACATGGTGACAATTTCTCTCCTCTAGGGGCAGTTGTTGGCTTCGGGAGTTGCTGCAGAAACAAGTCACGGAACCGAACTTGTCGAACAATAAGTGGGCTATCCCAAAAAACCCACATTCTGAGATACTTGTGTTTGAACCACTTCGGAGCTCCTTGGTTCACTTAGAAACACAGAATTTTTCTTTAAAAAATAAGAAAATGTAAAAGCTGGCGAAGTGAAACTTGTCTCGAGGGTAGGGTGACTCCCACCTAGGGTGTTGTTGCAAACCTCTGTAATCACTCAAAGTATGGGATAACCCACTTGTATTGAATTTGTCAAAAGAGTTCAGTTGATGGCTTTTTCTTATATGTTGAGAGCCCAGCTTTCAGAGTGACACTACAGAGAAAATTAGTGTCATGTACATAGCATCCGCTGTGTGCTATAGTGTGCATTTAAGGACTAATCTCCATTGTGTAATAGGCTAGCAAAGATTGTAAAGGGAATTAGATGGAACACTCTTCTCTTCCGTCTACTAGAAAATGTGTCCCTGAAATGAGTGGTGCCTCCAAACTGTGGGTAACCTTTTGAAGTAAATAATAAATGTGTCCCACGGTGCACACCCGCGTTCGAAGCTTCTACTTTTCTACTAAACGGCCCAAATTTTTTGGCTGCCCGCGGCTTGAGGCGCTGGTGTGCACTGTGTGACAATTGTTTACTTCAAAAGGCTACCTGCCGTTCAGATGCTCCACTCATTTCCGGGACACAATTTTCCCTAAGTGTTGGGTCTTTACTCTTTTATGGTCTTTGGTAATAGCGAATGATTCAGAACTTTGAATTATAGACACGATTCTGCTTGTTTGGTGCCGTATTGTTTTAAGTAAGCTCCATTGCATGATCTTTTGCTTTGTTTATACAACTTTTCTTTATTCTCATTTGAAAGTAGAGCAGTCACAGTAACATATCTGGACATGGATTGTTTTAAAAAAAATTTTGATTGAGTTCTGCCTGTCTCAGTTTGTGTTCACTCCTCAAATGCTCATTTGAATGTTGTTCTTCTCCATGTTCTCATGATACTACAGTGAAACCCCAATGAGATCGTTGAGACCAGACCATGTTCTCGTTATATCTGAGGGCTCGGTATCTCTGGAATGTTTTCATAAACACAAAGAATGGCACAGATTTGACTTTTCCCTTGTTACAACCGAGACCTACATCCGTGCTCATTTTATCCAAACAAGTGGAGAAAATAAATCATACACCACAACCTCAGAACACATAGTATAATTTTAATGAGAAATATTATGTCTCCATCTCCTTATCCATTTTATCCAAATTCCGCTGTAATATTATCGACAGTTGGATGTTCCCAATCTGTCCCCGCTGAGAGCAAAAGGCCTGATACATTGGTTTGACTCATCCAGTGTGGGTGCTTGTCTCTCGAACTGGAAGGCCTTTCAAATGTCTTTTTCTGAATAGCTCTTTGGTCTTGAGTGCACAGAAGTAGCTTGTGTCGAACTCACTTGAGTTGATTTTTGGTGAAGTTGATCCTTTTCTCATTGTTTTTGTTCCAGATCCTTTTCTCAAATCCTAGCTCTTCTTCTTCTTTACATTTATTTTAAATTGTAATGTTGAACTTTGGATGAGTTGACCTCGCTTCTCCACACTGACAACATGAACTCATCTGCGTTGTTGACTGTATGCAATAGCATTATTTGTGAGAGGCATTTTCATACTTATTTGATTACTACTAAAACTTGATTGTGACAATAATAATAATAGTGACTGCAATTATATGGCTCAAAGAGTGCTCAAAATAGTGACAAAGAAATCAATGTTTTTTACTTTAAAATTTTAGAATGTTTCTCATGAGTAAAGTGATCGCATTTTTAGATCACACAGGAACATTACTTTGGATTTAATGCATTTCTTTTTTATGATGGACTTGCTTGGGGAAGCCAGCTACTTTGTTTTTCTAATTACGATCATCACTCTGCTTATTCATGCCTGCCTGTCAAGGACAAAGTATTTTTCACATTGTAGGCTTTGTACACAACTATCTTCCTTTGAATGCAGCCACTAGTTGTGGCAGTCAGTGAAGAGGACAAATTCCTTACTTTCACCAATATTGTCATGGTGCTTCCAATATAGCCTAACTCATTTTTTGCACTTCTGAGGAAATAGGAAAAAACGTATTGGCCAGACTCTATGTTACAAGAAAAAACATTATGGAAGTACAGAATAGTAGCAAAAAGGCCCTGCACCTTTGAACAAATGTAATGCCAAATGATGCACTTACTTTGATATCGGAAATTACATAACAGACTTATTCCATATTTTGAAGCACCATGACAATATTGTGGACAAGGCAACTTCACTTTGTTTATCATTGCCTACCTGTAACTGTTAAGGACAATATTATGGACAATGTATTTGCCACATTGTGGGCTTTGCACATTTTTATACAACTACATGTATCTTCATCTGAATGCAGCAAATACATTTGTACTAATAAGTGAACAGGGCAGGGGCAAAAATTGTTTGCTACCTGTCTGATTTGACCCAGCTCTATTCTTTCCTCTTCCCCTCTAACACAAGTGTGTTACTGACCCAAATAAAAAGAAATATACTAACAGATCAGATGCTCAACTCAAAGGGTGATAGGACATTTGTTGCCCTTATCATTTTACTTTCTCCACAACATACAATGTATTTCTTGGCATTCCAACTTTTTTTGTGAGGTGCTCCCGTCAATGCTGAGTATCTAACTTTTTGCATCAGAACTAGCAAACTCACAAACATTAGGCCCACTACACTGTGGTGCCTATCATGCTGAAGACTCGAGTTAGATCCTGCGTGCAGATGATCTGCATTTTTTCCCCTCTCAGCGGGGTTGACACTGACAGGCGGGGTTGATGTAGCCCATCTCTTAAATGACCTTACAGTGTTGCAAGGGACTTAACTGGTAACCAAACCAAACCCACAGACATAGTTGCAATTTACTGTATACATTTTCATGAAAGCCCTAGTTATATGGCCCGTATTCTGATCTTCTTGTTTTCACTTCAAGCATTTGGTTCTATTAATAGACTGCAGGGGAGAATTTATGATGTCATGAAGACCGCAAGTAAACTATCGCTGAAATACTCAAGGAGTGAAAGATTTTTTTTCTTTGCATTTATTAAAAGGATAAGTTGAACATTTAATGAGTTGATCCTTTTTCAATTCCTCAACATCAACTCATCCATATGTAATAGATAGTTGAGTAATATGGTTTTCACCCTCTCTTCTATCATATAATTCTAAGGCTAGACTTTTTCAAAGAAAGTTATTGTCTTAAAGATGTGAATCGATATTTGCAGTTGTAAAAAGTCAGGGTCAGCCTCTCTCAAAGGGAAATTAGCAAAAAATTGTTGCAAGGTGTGGTTACTTTGTAATGTACAGATTTTGCTTTCAAGTAGTTTTTTTTTTTTTTATAGTATTGTTTTCCTTGGATTGGATTTATACATGGATGTAGAGAGTAATTGGGCCTGAAAAAAAAAATTAAGAGTAAATTTCCTGCTGTTAACTTGTGGTGGGCGTTTCCAACATTGCTCAGAATTGACGATTCACGATTCTACAGCACCAAGAGCCATTAGAATTGATTCTGATGCAATTCTTATGCTGTGACAGCATTAGCCTTCAACAAGGAGCTAACCATGATACAAATTACAATATATTATTATGATTATGTCCCTTTGTTTACACATCATGGGGTTGAGACTTGAAATTGAAAGTTGATTCTCCAGAATTGAGATGGACACTGATTCGTTAACCAGTATCGAGAATCACTTTTGAGGCTTGATTCTTGCCCACCACATGTCTATTTTATATTTGAGAGAACTTTATTTCAAAGTGTCCAAAAACATATATTTCTTGTCCATTCACAAGACAATACTTTGTATATAATTGTGAGTTTTATGGATATATTTGTGGCGACTCCATGAAATCAGGCACTCGTCAAGAAAGGGGAACAGAGTTATCAGCATTTTCCCTGAGTCAGACAATTTTTACCATGAATGATTTTTGTGCCCAAACAACTTATACATGTATATCTTATGAAAACCAAATTTCACTTTGAATTGTACTCAAGAGCATTTTTTGAAAGACATCAAACTGTGAATAGCCATTTTCTTGCTCATTTCCCCTCTCAGAGAGGATAAATCCCACTTTATCAAAATCGCAAATATCTTGTCTCCTATACAAGATAAAAAAATACTTTTAGCCCACATAATAAGAGAAATGTAGAAGATTTCGATCACAACATCTAAAAACCAAAATGCCCTAAAATTGACGAGCGGCTAATTTCATGAATTCTCTACACGTATGTTGACCCAATTTGAGTTGTGATCATGCTTCATTGTGCCTGTCCCATGACCATAGCTTTTTGGTGTTCAGAGTGTATATTTTGTTTCCTCACTCTTGTCTCTTGATGTACATGATGCTATGCATGCCACCCTCGGTGAGACAGCCAGTCCAGGACTTTGTACATGATGTAACTTTGTACTTGCCATCCTTGTAAATAAAGAGTACTATAGATAGATAACTTGTGCTTTCTTCTTTGATGAACATTTTTCTCTTTACTGGACTACCGGTGTCAGAGATGTAATATTTAGGCTCTTACCTATCATGGAGAAGACCTGAGTTTGATCCCACGTGCAGATGATCTGCATTTTTCTGCTGGGATTTGCCCCTCTCCTCAGCCCAAGTTGCCCCTGACAGACAGGCAGGGACGATATAGATAGATAACTTGTACTTTGTTCTTTGATGAAAAATATTTCTCTTTACTGGAATACTGGCATCTTTGGTGTAATGGTTAGGCCCTTCACCTGTCACACAGTAGACCAGATTTCCATCTCATGAGTGGACAATCTGCATTTTTTTGCTGGGATTTGTTCCTCTCCTCAGCCCAGTTGCCCCTGACACTGACAGGCAGGGTCAAACCTAGGGTTGTGTCGAGCGTGCTCGATCTCTCGATACTCCCACTTGGCAGCCTGCTCGAGCCACTCAAGCAGTATTATTGAAGCTTGATGCACGCTTTTCTAGTAGTGGCGTCAGTGAGAGACGCAATAAGGCCAGAATAGTGCCGAGCCGGCAGTACAAGAATGTCGTGCACCGAGTTATGTCCCCATCTCCTCCCTACGTCGTGTCAACTTGTCGATAACGTCACTGTCGAAAGGAGCGCGGAACGTGGGGTGGAATTAGAGAGGTACTTGATTTGTTTATATTTGATGTAGCCAATTAGAATAAGGCCTATGATAACTCATACCCACAGCTGATAAGCCGAGTCGGGGAGTGCGACGGGGAGAGTACTAGCAGAGTTTCGGTGCTACTCGATACTAGCAGAGTATTAATGCAATAGCTTGTCAGCTGCGAATTACTCACTGGTGTATATCTAATCTAGCTATCCTTGTTTGAGATATGATTCTATTTTTTTGCTGAAGAATAAAACAAGCAGTTGGAAGTACATGTACTTTGCAGCCTTTGTAGTCACAAGCAAAAGAACTGAAAAGTAAAAAAAAGAGCAGGCGCACACACACACAAAACAACAAAAACAACAGCCAGGAAGCTGATAATTGCCCTAAGTATCATGATTGTCTTCCTTGATGCTCTTCCTGTCTCCAGGAGTTGTGCCCCTTACCTGAAATAGGCGGAGACGGTGCTACTCGCCTCTCAAGCAATGTCTTATAGCTCAAGCATTGAGCGCTCGAGTAGTATCGAGCTGTAAAATTACGAGTACCGCACAGTCCTAGTCAAAGTAGCCTATCGCTTAAATGACCTTATAGTAGTTAAAGTGTTGCAAGAGATGTTGCATCAAAACCAAACCAAAATCTTGACTAGACTGACTGAACCAGACCAGTGTCAATTCACCTGTTATGCAGAGGACATGACTGATCAACTCTTCAATTCTTCTATCTGCATATACCTCAAAGTATCAACTAGCAATGCTTGTCATATATTACTTAAATAAGATCAATTGCTTATACATGTAGCTGAACAGGATCAGAAGAATATAAACTAGATCAGTGTGGTTTGGTTGAATGTACGCAACACTGTGAAGTCATGCTACTCTGACCTTGCCTGTCAGAGCCAACCTGAGCTGAGATGGACACTTTATCAGCAGAAATACGGAGATATACTCAATCAAACACACTGCCCCCCCCCCCCCCCTTGCACATTCATAGTTAGTTATGCCCTTCTCCCCACCTAGAGCATAGGCCATCAACAACAGCTCTCTTATGAGTTCTGATCTGTGCTGTCTTCTCCAGCTGTCCCCACCCCAATCCTGTCTATTGTATTGCTTGGTAAAAGTGACATAAAAGCTGTGATATAATGAAACTGTCATGGAACAAATGTGTTACAACTCTATAAAATCAGGTGCTCATCAAAAAAAGGGTGAAAAAAGATTTATCAGCCTTATTCAGTATGTCACACAATTTTAAGCATGAATGATTTTTGTGACCTGATGCCTTCTATCTATATCCATTTCTAAACACATTTCAAGGAGAATTAAGCTCAAGAACATTGTAGAAAAATGAATGTAGTTTCAAGATTTCCAAACAATAATGGGCATTTTATGGCTAATTTCCCATCAGATAGTAGGTGATTCCCATTTTGTCAAAATTGCAAATATCTCAATATCATACAAGATGAATCGGCTATTTCTTCAAAAACAGTAAGAGAAATGTTTGAGGTTACACATGATAGACATGATACTAATAACTCAAACTGCCCTAGAATTTACGAGCGCCTGCTTTCATCATGTCGCAAGACAAATATATCTGAGTTGGAAATAATTGCACTATGAGCTTCAGTTGTTACAGAGGTAATGACATTGACCATAATTTAAAGAAAACATTTTGATATCATTTGCAAAATACTTTTATTCCAAATCTGTAATCCATGAAATAATATTGATAGTAAAATACAAATAGGGATTATAAATTAAATATATCAGCGTAAAAATTGGGGAGCAAACAAAAATCAATATCGTAAAGTCTAAACAAAAGTAAACCACCCACAACTATCACTGGGAGCAGAGATATTATGCATTGTGTTGATCATGATAACAAATAAAAAAATTAAGGACATTCATACAATTCTAAAAAATAAGTGATTAAAAATAAAAAAGGTACCAAAGTACAAAACATAAGGTAGATATCACGAGTAAAATTAATTTTAGAAATACAAAATTAAAATCAAAGTAACATATTCCGACTTTTATACAATAGCTGGTAATTTCATGAATGTTCACAATTTCTCATCATGTATTAACATGCTCTTGATCGTTTTTGGAAATAAAGCCTGGCATGCTCTGAATGCTCTGATCTGGGGGCAACAACCTGGCGAGTGCCATTTTGAAATTTCACAGGAAAACAGAAAAAGTTTTTTGTAGAGTAGCCTACTTTACATTCCTTTCACTGCCACGAGACTTCTAGCAAAAGAAAAAAAGGAAATAAAACAGTATTTTTTACACCCCAGCACAACTGCAGAGAGTAGGCCTACTTGGCTTGGATTGGTTTTAAGATTTACAAATTACATTTACATCCCTTGCTACACTGGAAGGTCCTCTGAGAGATGGGCTGAATCCCACCAGAAAGACAGATGCTCATCCACACTTGGGAATTGAAGGTTTTCTGCTTGGGAGGCGAAGAGCCGAACCTTTACACCACAGATGCCGTTAAGATTCCTGTTGTGTTGTTGGCCCCAGTTAGCAACATGCGATCAAGTCCATCACTGCTTAACAAAGAGGCGAACACCCCACTACATTCCTTGTACTACTCTCCCTTATGCAAAGCAACCAACGAAGTGCACCCAGACTAATTTTCAGCCCAAATATTCATTGGAATGTAACATAATTCATTAAGTGAGCATTAAAATGATAAATTGTCAGATCTATCAGTCTATGGCTACAAATTATAATACATGTATATGAATACTGGTGATCATTAAATGCATGCCATTTTGTGCGAAAATTTAATACATTTTATCAGAATACTGTATAAATCACTAGCATAACATTATAGACTATAATGCGTTTTTAAGTGGGGGCGTGGATGGCCGAATGGTAGTGCGACCACATACAGACGAGGAAGTCCCAGGCTCGAGTCCGGGGAGGTTCATCAGGATTTTTTTATAGTTTTCATGGCCCCAACTCCCATCCTACCGCAGATGAACGGAACATTCTGAGGTCCCGCCTCGTAAATGACCTTACAGTGTTGCATGGGCGTTAAACCAAAACCAAGCAAAACAAGTAAAAAAGTATCAGCTTCTTGTCACTTCTAGGGCGAAAAAAAATTTGCCTGGCAGTTTAATGAGGAATTATTTGTAAGTTCGTAAGATCTCTTCTTCATCTAAGACCACTCGCAACATAGCCAAAATATGGTCTAAACTTGCGTGAAGTGCAGCTTAAGATAGGGATATATGAATGTGCTTGAGCAAACCAGGGATGTACGCTATTGGCCTATTTCATCACAATGCAAATTTTCTGTACGCAGAGAAGACGGTTGTGGCTTTTTCTACTTCTTTTTGTGTGTTACTATTGTCCTATTCTGTTTGTTTGTTAAGGTTTCATGGCATTATTTACACAAAGTCATCGCAGCACCAGGAAGTAGATTAGGACAATAGTTAAACGTAGAAAGAGATAGAAGGAGCAGACCACACCAGAGCCCCCATCAGCCACCCTCAGTTGAGCAAATTACAACACGTAAAGAAAAATTATAAATTGAGCTGCATAAGTGTTGGGCAATGGCTTCATCAAAATGTTGCAAGGTAAAGCTGATAAAGAAAAGTAAAAATTATTTGCCTGCTGGGTGTATTAGGTATAAGCTCAACAAAATAAATAAGCTGAAAGAATTCTTTGGTTGACAAGAATCTGAATCACTTCTTGCCCCCCAAAATTAACACAGGTTTATACCTGTCCCTGCAATGTTGTAAGGACATTTAAGAGATAGGCTACTTCAACCCTGCCTGTCAGGGCAAACCCGGGCTGAGAGGGGAAAATCCAAGCAGAAAAAAACACAGATTGTCTGCACATGGGATTGAACTCGAGTCTTTCGCAAAATAGACGAAGAGCATAACCATTACACCACAGTGCCGGTCTAACACAATTGATTGCTTCAGTAATACATGTAATTGAATAATTGAATTGGAAGAACATGCAACTATTTCCCTATATATCTGTTCATTACACACACTAGTTAAACTGACGATCTGTCAGAGTAGGACATTTGCTTTGAGCACACCAGGGCGTTAGCATGGGTATTGTCATGACATGAAAAAGGATCAATGTAGCCTCATACTGGAAGATATCCATTCTAAAATTTGTACAAATTACAAGCAAGCATCTATGAAGGGCCTTGCCAAGTTGTGGTTATTCAATGTTATACCATACTGCTTTCAGCTAATACTACCTGAAAATTCAAACCTTTATAATGCAAAGAGGAGGTGCAAGCTACAAGACATCATTTTTTGTTTGAGAGTCTTAAACTCCCAAGATACGGATTTCCTGCACACAATTTTTTTTCCTTGCAAAATTTAGAATTAATACTGAATTACCAACCCTGTGTTCACTGGTCAGAAAGACAATGTTTAAGTTTCTTTAAAAAAAAGCACTCTATGGCACAAATATTTACATTTATAAATAATGAAAATTAATATAATATAAATCTCCTGAGACAATTGGTTTGTCATAGTTACAGTACAGTACTTATATGAATACATGAATACAGAATAGGCACTTATACAGATTATTATACATTACAATGGAATGCAAAAGTGAAATAGCCTACACTTATTAATGCTGTAAAATTCAAAGCCCCATAAATGCCAGTCCACTGGTTTAAAAAAAATCAAGCTGCAATGATTGAGATAAAAAAAAAAAAAAGCAACAACTAACAACAAGACTCTTTACATTCTTATATGAAAATGAAAGTAATAACAAGGCACGATTTAAAGTAAAAATGTTTTTTTTCCCTTTGAAAGAAGTAGGCCTACATACACAACTACAAGAAAATTTTATAAAGTCAATACATCAGATATATCTTTTCTAATAGATCACTAGAACCAGAATATTCTATCTAGGAATCAACTATGCCCGAGTAACACAGTGCCTAATAAGGAACCTGAAAGTCCCAGATGTGAATCCTAGGACATTTCACTAGGATAATTTTCAGTATGATAAAGGCTCCAACCCTTGTTCTATCAGACAATAAACCTGGAAATCTTAACTTGTAAATAGCTTTATGTAATTGAAAGCAACAACTAACTTTTTGTCAAATTGAAACCCCAATGGCTACATCGCTCTCCAAAAAGACAACAATTAACATTGGTGAAACAGATTTAAGTCCTTCATATCACATTAAGTGGATCACAAGAGCTATCCCAGCAATTTGTATTATTAAAAATGAAAGAAAATGATTTACACCAACATTATGCTCTTGGTTAATTAAAAATTCATTTGCGTAGTCATTGTTCTCCAATGCTTAATCCTTGCTTTGCTGAGAAAGTCTATAATAGACACATGTGGATTTTTATTAAACAAAGAACAATATAAAATCCCCATATCTCCACCCTGTTATCAACATTTTGTCCCGGGAAATCTTATCAAATCAGAGCAATCAATGATAAAGAAGTCCCGCAAGTAATACATAAATTAAATGTAATTTCAGAACTAGAGCTCACCATCCTTTCTTAAAAAAATTTAGTCCTCAGGGAGACAATTATTTCATTTTCAGGCACCTTTTTTTGTGCATCGCTACAGGTGTGGATCGGCGATAGAAAATTACCACTTTATTTTTCTAGGTAGGGTAATGCATCATTCCAGTG
>JAUKPP010248528.1:0-11401 GCA_032273245.1 Phyllaplysia taylori | reverse complement strand
CTCATAAATACACAACCAGCCGACCATAGTGTGTAACACTAGACTGCCCCTGGCAAAACCTCACACTCATAAATACACAACCAGCCGACCAAAGTGTGTAACACTAGACTGCCCCTGGCAAAACCTCCACAGAGAGCCAAATAGCGATGGGAACATTTCCTCCACAAATGCCTTTGATACAGACTTCATAGAGAAAAGCAAGAGGTATCAGCAATCTCGCATATTCTCAACTCACGATGAGTACTCAAATTATGCGGAATTGGGCAACATCGACAAATTCCAGGCCTCCCACAAGGAGAGGTAGAGACCTTAGACAAGTTTTACCATCCGAGTAGGGCTCGACAGCGGGTTTCGAGCAATGGCGATTATGCTTACCGGAAAATCAAAAGATGCCTGTTCGATCAGTTTGACGCGTATTTGCTTATTGCTTACAGTTTTGCGTACTAGAATACGCAATTGCTCACAGGTTGGCAAGTCTGTTGATATTGTGGAGAGAGAACCCAGTCAAACCAGTACTCTGCACATGATCGGTGCACTGTGATTGGGGTCAAACAGTGTGTCGGGAACTATATTTTCTTGTTTTTTATCATTTCAGTTATAATAAAACTAATAAATGGAAGACACACTGTTTGACTGAGGTCTTTTGTGATGGAGAAGGAGGAGGGATGTTTTCACAGAGAAATCAATACTCCTGTCCCGTACAGCCAAACAGTCATATATCAAAGAGCATAGATGGCTAATACATTGTACTTTTTTACTTTCCCTGTACGTTATTATTTTCCCTGTACTTTATTACTTTCCCGATCCAGCAACCTCCTGGGCTTGATATAAGGTCTTTGGCTTGTTGGCATGGCAAAAAATTTACAGGTTTCGGAGCATAGATGAAAGGAATCCTAGATGAAAACCGTTTACCTTTCATCAACAAAGTACATGTATTATGGAGGCCTACTCCAAAGTTTATAATAATAATACCACCGATATTTGAAAACAAAAAACCAAGAAAGGAGAAAAATCCTTGCAATCTCCAAATCACCAATACAATTAAAGTTTAAGTGTGCATCTCTTAGAACCCAGAGGACAGTATAGTATATGTACTCTTGTACATAGGTGTGACTTTATTTATATTTTCCCCTCCCCTCACCACCCACCGCCACATCAGTTTGTGATGATATCAGTCTGTTTTCAATGCAAGTTAGTCTAAGGCTATGGTCATGATATAATAGAAGTACACAATGTAGCCTACTGTATTAGTAAATCAGATAACAAAATACATCACGAGTTGATTCATGCACTTGTCGACCACTACAGCTTTGTAGTACACAAAAGTTCATGGTGCCTGTAATTTAGTGTAATATGAAGCATTAGTATTCGAGTTTTGTATTTTTCTACATACTCATAGATAATTGGAAAGTACTTTACATAGAACTTTCAATTTCTGGACAACAAAATAAGTAAATGATGCTAAAACTAAAAGCAAATTTCAAACTCCACCAAATAACTTTCTAGTCGCTGACAAATCAACAATTTGTGGTAGGCTACCAGATCAGTATCATCTGTGAGAGAAGAGAAAGCTCAGAAAGTCAGATGTGTATTTCCCCAGCAGTGGTTAGAAGAAAAATAGCTACATTTAGATTATTCTACAGAAGCCCAAAGCTAACAGGGTGTAATTTCTCATAAAGGGATGTGAGAACGAGGACATGGA
The DNA here is from genome assembly GCA_032273245.1 of Phyllaplysia taylori. Classification (NCBI taxonomy): domain Eukaryota; kingdom Metazoa; phylum Mollusca; class Gastropoda; order Aplysiida; family Aplysiidae; genus Phyllaplysia; species Phyllaplysia taylori. The sequence continues at coordinate 9,699 of JAUKPP010248528.1, read as the reverse complement.
GAAAGCAGGAAAATGGACAAAATAAGTCTAATTTTACTTGTCCTTTTTGGCCCAAATAAAAATGATAAGAAGTACATTGCATCAGATCATCGGATCATTAGTCTAAATTAGTAGTAAAGAGTGGGTTATTTATAGAGGCGCCAGCCTCAGCTGTTTTAACCTCCTCTTGTTTTGTTTTTTACTCAAGCACTCAATCAGGCTTAAGTTTCCCTGGGGATAATAGGAATGCTTCAAAGTAAAAAACATGTTCATGGAACTGATGTACATGTATCATGTGTAAAAGACAAAGGAAAAATTGCAACACAAAAATTATCACAGACCTCAGAGTTTGTCTTGTAGATTGCTCCTCACATATCCCTAGTTCAATATAGCACTGCTTCTCTCTAGGTCTCTTTTCAATGTTGAGTGATGTTTAATTTTTACCCTCTCCCACCATTCCCATCTATCTCAGCATTACATACACAATTAATTTTTAATTACTTATTCATGACATGAGAATAAAATGATAATTAGGTCTGCCTGCTTCTCATTCTCAACCATTGATTGACCGTGATTCATAGTCATAGTAAAAATCAGTCATCATAAACTATTGCACCAATGACCACTCAAGACATTCTTGCAGTGGGTTTATTATACCACCGGTACAAAGTTCAAAGCTGAATTCCTGCACATCTGCATATAATGTTCATTTGGTTGCCATATAGACATAAACCCCACAAGTTGTTCATGAGAATACAACTAACCTTGAGCTGCTGGATCATCCATATGATGCCATTCCTTTTTTGTACAGAATACATGTACATGCCATCCTATTACAGTAAAATTACTGTCATTAGTCATGAGCCATGGAATCAAAACGCAACAAACCACCCTAGACTGATTCATGTGTGTCTTGTACATCTATGTATGGTGTACATAATCTGTACATTATTATAATTATAACTTAATGTATGAAAACTGTCAGTGTTCCATTACTTCCTATTTGACCAAAATGTTTCTGAATTAGGTCAAAAATCCATAGCTGCAGATTTTTTGGTTACCAGTTTTACATCCCCTGCAACACTGTAAGGTCATTTAAGAGACGGGCTACTTCGACCCTGCTTGTCAGGGCCAACCCGGACTGAGAGGGAAAAATCCCAGCAGAAAAAAACACGAGATCATCCGCGACCGGGGATCGATCCATGGTCTTCCCGCATGCAAGGCGAAGAGCCTAACCATTACACCACAGCGCCGGTAAGTAGGCGGCGAGCGCAAGTGACAAGACTGAGAAGCTGGATGCGCCTAGTAGTGGGATGCACGAAGCTAGTCGGTAGTTTTTCGACTAAATTTTAATGCTCCAGATTTTGCAAGCTGAGCTCTCAAGAGGGAAAAAATAGCTACCCTTATGGGTGCTTGACTCGGCCCGTTGTGTAGATTTTTGCTACAGCTAAGGCTAAAAAAAAAATGCAACCAGTATGTCACATTTGGAGAGCTGCTGGGCTAGATAAATTTTACATAGACATTTATACTCCTGGGGTCTTTGTTATTATTATATTATATACATGTAGGCCTACTATTATTACTATATTGATTTAAAGAGAGGGCAAAGCAGATTAGAGCCCTTTTTGAGGGGCAGTAATATTTTTTTTCACTCGATAGCTTCTTTAACGAAATGTGCTGCTATGGAATTTTGCCTTAACACACTGTCCAGTGATTTCTTTGTTTGACGCAAGAAGTGAGTCTTCAAAGAGAAAGATGAAAATTTGAGCAAGATTGAACAGAAGATGATGCGAGTGTTGCCAATGCCATGTGATAAAAGTGAACTGAATGTGATGAAACTGGTGTGATCTTTTGAATTTTGAAACCATTCTTTTTTAAGTCATTAAACAACTTAAAAACTCCTTAAGAAAAACAGAGGAGTTTTGTTTGTTTGTTTGTTTGGTTAGGGTTTTAGGGCTCCATCGACTCTATAAGATCATTTTGGCGCCCATTTGTTGGTTCATTCCTGAAGACACCATACTATACTATAAACGAATAGTGTGCACTATTTAATGACTGATGGTAGACTATAAATAAATTGTATCTTGTATCAATGTGGTGTGGGGGGCGGACAAATATTCTTCAGGACACCCGGCTTTTTCAGGTCCAAGGTCAGAGAAAGCTGACTATAGGCTGACAAGGAGGAGGGGGGTTAAAATACCAGCTGAAAAAAAGCTAACGTTAAAGAACGATCCCCAAGGGGATGAGGCAAATGAAAGACATATATAAATATTTTGGAACTAATGAAGGCGACTGTCCTGCAGAAAATTCATTGGCCCAGTCACCACATTATATCTATCATCAGTCATATATTATAATCATGACTTGCTCTGCATTTTGCTGGAGGTTTGGGACTTTTACTACCACATGCACCACATGTATTTGTATTTACACATCTGTTACAGCCTTTCTCGATCTTTTACGACCCCACAAGTTGCAGCAACTGTTGGTTTGGTTACCAGTTTTACGTCCCCTGCAACATTATAAGGTCCTTTAAGAGACAGTCTACTTCAACCCTGCCTGTCAGGGCCAACCCGACATGAGAGGGAAAAAAATTCCAGCAGAAATAAAACCCAGATTGTCCGCTACTGAGATTTAACTCGGGTCTTCCGCATGACAGGCGAAGAACCTAACTTTTACACCACAGCGCCGGTGCAGCATCTCTGCGGGAGGGCCACATAGTGTTAGGAGTCGAGTAAAATCAACAACCAACAATAAAAGTTATACCCTACTACTACATCCCTTATAAAAAAGAATAGACTAATATACACAAAATCACCAGTACTTGGATTTACATGACAGTACTTATCAGTCATTTGAGACAAGGAAAAATGTTCAAACACAGCCAGTTTATTTAAGATATTGAATTTTCAAAACCCTCAAGACAAAAATACAGACTGCAGTCCCTTCTATATACTATATACAATCACAAGCAAAAAAAAAGCCACACTGGGAATTCCCATTTATCAACGTCTCTGTAAACCAACGGTCAACATAAAATACACCAAATTGTTCAGCAGTTCAATATCGTCGCAATGACGAAAACCGCAACAGAATTCTCCTTCCATCCAGAAAGGTTTCATAAGCCGTTGAATGGACTACCCTAAAAACTGAAAGTCACAAAAAGTTGTTTTTGTTATTGGGCCGTACCGAGAATAGAAGGCTTAACACTTATTGGGTATGGATTCTAAGTCGGGAGTTGCATTTCTTTCTTTCATTATTTTTCAAAATACATTTTTGTTGGTCTTACTAGTCTTAGCTAGCAGATTTGCACAGTTTTTAATCAGAGGTGTTGCAAAAACATCTGGTAGTCACAAGATCCAATTGATGTCAAAACAAGGCGTCTAGTTTCTCATTCCCCGTCGTTACTCACCCACCCGACCAAAGTTAACAGAAAAGAGGAAAGTGTAAGAGCAACAGACATGGACGCCGGATTGAGTGTTATAAAAGTAACCAGGATTTTTAAAAAATGTTAATCCAAATGCAATACATAATTTGAAAAACAAATATGTTTCAGGGTTGGGAGGTGGACGAATTTGATGTTTCATCCGTGCAGCAAGTTGTTCTTGGGCTTTATTTTTGTTTTCTTCGATTCTCCTCCGCTGCTCTTAAGTTAGAGATGAGCTGTTCATCCTTATGACCTGATGAGGGTAGACTTTTTCTTTCCACTGTTCTGGCCAGGGATAAGCTTTCAGATGGAGCAGGTAGAGCTGTTTCAATAAAGATCTATTCTTGTTGAATGTTTTGGTTTTAAATGTGTTTAAATCCCTACTACCATTTTCTTTCGTTCCAAGTTTTCCTAACTTCGTTGGTTTGTTTCCGATCAATCTTGTACGTAGTTGATCTTTTTTGTAACTTTCAGTTTCTAGGGTAGTCCATTCAACACCCTGTGGAGTCTTTCTCAATGAATGAATTCCGTTGCGGTTTTCATCATTGAGAAGATGGGGACCTGCTAAACAATTTGGTATATATATTGCATGTTGACCGTTGGTTTACAGAAAAACGCTGATAAACAGCAATTCCCAGTGTGGCAGGTTTTTTTCCTCGTGATTGTATATATAAATTAAATTATACAAATTAATAACCTGCATTATTCTGCAATCGCAACCAAAGGTATCTATTTCCTACATAAACATCCAAAACACAATAAGAAGAACAATTTGTTTCCACAAGCCGAAGAACACAGAAAGAATTCTTCATTTCATCCAGTCTCCTTCATGACCCATTAAAAATCAAATACCACAGTTAAAAAACAAAACAAATTTCATTGTCATTCATTTTTCACATCATGCAATATCATTACTTAAGGGAGAAGAAAACAATAATTTATTCCAAACATTTTGGTAGACTGAAAAATTGCAATCAAACTGGTTTGGTTTGGTTACTAGGTTTGATTTGGTTACCAGTTTTACGTCCCCTGCAACACTGTAAGGTCATTAAAGAGACGGGCTACTTCGACATTGCCTGTCAGGGCCAACCCGGGCTGAGAGGGAAAAAATTCCAGCAGAAAAAAAAAAGATCGTCCGCGCTCGGGGATCGAAGCGGGGTCTTCCGCATGACAGGCGAAGAGCCTAACCATTACACCACAGCACCAGTGAATCAAACTGGCCAAACAATGACTACTAAAATAAACAGAAAATAACTTTAAACTTCATGCTGGGCAAACGTAGGGACTTCTGCAACTTTCTGAATACAAGCATATATGGCACAATAATTCATGAGGCAAAATAAGTGCAGGATTCAAATCTCGCTGAGGTTCATTGCGTCCTTCATTTGGTAACAGAAAAACAAATTCGCAAAATGTGTGAACCAAATAAGTTGTCAAGAAATGACGGCATGAATCCATTTAGTCCACCTCTTCTCAATTGCAATAAAAAACAAGAACATATCTTACAAAAATATTAAAGTATCAGAAGGAGACACTAAAGATATCATTCAAGTTTCTGTAAAAATTCATTTACGAGGACTAAACTTGGCGGTACTGAGTGTCCCAAAAGTCGCACAACATCCTATAAACCATCATAAAAGTTGTATGCCAAAAGATTTACCTGCGCAAAACTCAGGACAGCTTTCTTCAAAGAGTCAATATTTGTTTTGCTGTCACTTCGAAAATTTAATGATTTATTGTAGAGACTAACATCAGTCAAGTTGTTATATATATATGAAAACAAGGATGGTGTGAGACTTGTGGGACACTCTGTATATTGAGACAATATACAACACATTAATACATTAATAACAATAGAAATTAGTAGATTTATAGTGCCAACCCCAATGTTAGGCTCTTGCCAAAATGGACAAATACAGTTGTCGACGCCCAGGATCCCAGTGCAGAGAAACAGCAGAATCTTAAGCAAATGGTTTGGTTACCAGTTTTACGTCCCCTGCAACACTGTAAGGTCATTTTAGAGACAGGCTACTTCGACCCTGCCTGTCAGGGCCAACCTGGGCTGAAAGGGAAAAAATCCCGGCAGAAAAAAAACCAGATCGTCCGCGACCGGGGACGATTTAGGGTCTTCCTGCATGCAAGGCGAAGAGCCTAACCATTGCACCACAGTGCCAGTTAAGCGAATGGGACCCTAGCCGAACTATCAAGGGAAAGGCCCCATGGTGACCCATTGATTAAACATAAGCAAGCTTTGTTGATGAGGCTCATGCCTGCTGTCAATAGAGGACTTGTAAACCTTGATGATCAATCACATCGGTCTCTTCTTACTTTACTCCCATCCAATCGTGAGTCTCTAGATCAACGTTGAAGCCAACGCCCCTCCCCCATATCTGCAAAAAAATGTATAGCTTTCCTCTTAGCCAACTTCCCCGCATCTGTCATAACCCATCATTGCGTAGTGACCGCACCAATCAAACTTCAAATAACAAAAGGCAGGTTCCTGCAAACACCGTGTAACTCAGACGATCAGATCCTGCCCTCGGGTATGGGAATCCATCTGCTGTGTAGCAAATTGGGAGGGAAAGGGGTGGGGTGACGAAGATGGAAAATCAGAGTTGCCAACTTCGGAAAAGTCATTTCAGAAAATCCAACCTCATTTTCAGTAATTTCAAAACTTTTTCAGTAGTAACAGTAACTTGGTCCATCAGAGCAATGAGCCACAAGCAGAAAGCTAAAAACATTGCCAATGCCACCCCAGCTTCCAAAACTTTCAAGCCTATTTCATTTACACTATTATGATTATGAGAGTTCTTCTAAGAGTGAAAGAATAGATGATGATTCGTCTTTGGGTCCCATTTGCCTATAGGTCCCGCAGTTTCCTTGCACCCAAGCACCACTGTTTTAGCTGTAAAAGAAAACATTCTGTTCCCTGCTGCCAACAAGCTTAAGGGCAGGCCGTGCTATTCCACAGTGTGCAAACAGCCGATAATCACTGCATCATTTCTCTACCAGTAGGGAGCATTCTCAGTTTGACAATAAACAAAATACATCACATTCAAATATGCTGCCTATGATTTTTCAAATAAAACGTTCAATGCTCAATCTATGAGCTCAGTTCATAAACGAAGATAATTTCTTTCTCATGGAATAATGAAAAATAACAAAAAATTATCCTCGTTGAGTCAGCAAACCAACAAATATTCATACAGAGGGCTTTAAATAACAAATGATGCTCAAAGATTAAAATCAGAGTTTTCTTATGAATGGCATGAAGACTTGTTCACTGTCATTCATTCCTTGGGTGCAAGACTCTTACAAAATTGAAAAACAATAGCTGTTTTGACTCCAATGAGATGTGAGACCAGGCCACATAATGTTAAACAAATATGCCTGTACCTGTAAGGTAAATACACCTGATAAGGAACAAAAACCAAAAATGAGACACTGAAACTGATTTGTCCTGCGTAAAGCTGTAAATGCTGCTCAGTCACAGGAGTTCCCCCACCCCCAAAGGAGGACAAGTCACAACAGTTGATTAAACAAATCAGTTCAAGTCCAAGTGTTTTCTCGACTTGGCGTGAGTTCTAGTTGGTTTTGACTTGCTCTCTCTCCTTGATGAGATAAGAGGGGACTTAATCAAATGCAGCAGCCCAGACGCAGACAGGGAAGGCGAGTACTGCTTCCTGTCGCCAGGGGATGTGGACGTTTGAGGATACACTGGAGATCCGCTGGAACTAGAAAGGCTCGATGATTTTTTGGGTACTGCACAAGCTTCTTCTTTCCCTTTGACAGGACTCTTGTGGCTGGCACTGGTTCCAGCAACGAATTCCTCTTGGACACACTTTCTTTTAGTCTGGCTGCCTTCAGCAGGTCTGCCGGCTTTTTGCTCATCTGCCTCTGAGGGGGGAACTTGGAAGCCCTGACTTCCATTTTCATACCACTCACACGACGGCGTGTCGATAGGAGAGTACAGGGGTTGATGGAACATTAAGGGGGCGTTGTCTATGCTGGATTTCGATGTGATAGATGGTTGAGAACTCATGGGTGTATCCCTGATTGGCGGCTTGCTGACAGGGAAACTGTCTTCCTCGTCAGCATTTAACATTTGATCTCCTGTGGTGGACGGGGCAAAATCACCAGTCCCTTTTCTTTCAACAAAATTATTTTCTTTACAGCTTTCTTGTTCTTTTTGATTGAGCGTTCTTCTGACTCGTTTCCTTGGAGACTCCACCACAATTTCACAATCGTTTTGTGGAAGGTTTCTTTTTTGTGACCTCTGACCTCCAGCCTCTGTCGTGGGGTTCTGGGAATTCGATTGAGACACCTGAATGTTGTCTTTGCCCGAAAACTTTACTTTTTCTTCACTACTTGAGGTTGAAGATTGAGACAAGCTGGGGCCCGAAGAGGAACTGGGACTATGCCTTGAGCCTGACAACTTTTTCTTCCTCATCCATTTGTTGATAGAATCTGGAGTTTTCACCTTGGAGGCTGGAGATGGTGTTCTGATTTTGATAGTGGCACCTTCATTAGCACTGGTGTTGAAGAGGTCGGAACTGTCATCAGAGGAAGACTCCCTTGTGTGGGCTGACATAGCAAGACTTCGATCAGGCTTTGGCAATGACAAGTCAAAGCTCTGTGTATTGGTGGATACATTATCTGGGGAAATGCTCGGACCCGCACTGCTCTGGGCCTTATTTCTTTCAAAGTTACCAGATTTTGGGGCTTCCCCACTTGCAGCTGTCAGTTTTTCGAGAAAGCTGCTGCGTGTAGAGGTGCTTGCTGCACTGACAGATAAAAGCTCCACCCTCCTCCCTGGCTTCTGTTTCAGACCTGGAGATTTTTTCAGGATAGACTTCCCTGGAGTGGATTTCTCTGCGGATGGCAGGTGTCCGCTGCCCCGAAGTGGAGAAACCAAGTCTGTGTCGGAGAATTTCACCTTGCTCGGAGTTGACAACTGAATGGCCTGCTGGTGTCTGGAGAACTTCTCCGGTGTCGATATGATCACGTGCGGGTCACCCTCCTCTGCCCCACCACTCATGTCTTTTGATAAGTGCACTCTTCTTCCCTTCTTTGGTGATGAGGCATCATGACCTTGAAGGTGTTCTGACCGTCTGGACAACCTGCCTGAACTCTCGTCTTCACCCGTGTAACTAATGGCTCTTTTGGTGGAGTCAGACATGAGCTGAGATTGTTTGGCCGGGCTGCGTAGAGCCATATTGGAGGCAAACTTCGAGGCCCAGTCCGGAGAAGAGAGCACCAGATGACCTCGCCCCCTCGTGGGAGACTCAGAGCTAAAACCTCCGGACTGTCTGGTGCTGTGGCCTTTCCTGCGAGGTGTTTCACTACCATTGTGATCAGAAGATGCCAACAAGCCATTGTCATTTTGAGCAGATAAAACATTCTTGAAACTGAGTTCTGGAGAAAACTGAGCTGGTCTTGTCCTTTTTGGAGGTGTGGCTAAAACAGGAGGACAAGACGCAGCATAACTTGACACATGCCTGAACGGAGACTTGCACTTCTCGGGGGTTTTAAACGGAGATCTTGGTATGGTGGCTACTCGCTTCTCTGGACTCTTAAAAGTATTCATGTCTGTGGCATTTTCACCATCAAAGATCAAATGAGCATTGAGAGAAGACGTAGATGCACCTGGGGTTCTTCTGCAATCCTGAAGGCAATCTTTAAAGTCAAGTTTCTTCACAGATTTCCTAGGTGAGCGGCGAACTGGAGTGGAGGGGCTCCGATTTGCCCGCCTTGCACTGCGGTCAGGAGATGGAGAGGCCATAAATGATTTCATGAGTCGCCGACCGGGAGAGAGGAGAGGGGATTCCCCACGCACAGCACTGGCAAGGCTGCCCTGAGCTCTCTGGCTGCTCCTCAGATATGCTGCAGAAGAAAAGAACAATGCGGAGTCAGTACCTACTAAAACAAAAATGACTTTTGGTCATTTAATCCACTATTGCATTCCTGTGAAGATTGAGAACCAATAAAAAAAAAAATAATAATAATAATTCCCTATATAATATCTAATATATATAAGCAGTCCCTGTACATGCCCGTCCCTTAAATGACCTTACAGTGTTGCAAGGGACGTTAAGCCAAAACCAAACCAAATCTGTACATGCATTCCTTTGAAGACTAACTTTTACAGCAAAATGAACTTCAGAAGTAACTAAAAACATTGCCTTGAAAGGGAAAACTGTGAATGAAAAGCGGTGCTACGAGGGCTGTCCCACGGAAAACCGGAAAATGGCTATAAAATCCACAATTTTAGACGTAGAGTGACAAAACTTTCA